>JAUBOC010000127.1:14882227-14897114 GCA_032275365.1 Anablepsoides cearensis | reverse complement strand
TTACACTTTTTACATAATGTTCACATTTGTGCATTCTCTCTCTCTCTCTCTCTCTCTCTCTCTCTCTCTCTCTCTCTTTCCTGCACTTTTCGCTTCTCTGTATTACTAATTTACTAACACACCACCTACATCCGTCTGGCTGTGACTTTGCTGGTGGCACTGAGGCAAAGCAAAGGAGGTTCTTTCAAAGTAGGCCAGGTTGCAGCAGGCAACAGAAAGTCATCAGGCAAACTGAAAGTTAGCGATGATGAGACTGAGAGGAACAGGACACCCTGATTCTTCCTGAGGCAACAAGGATCTGAAGAGAGGCAGAAGAAAATTAAATAAACAAAAAGACAGTGACAACAATAAAGAAGGAAAAAAAGTTTGGAAATGTGACAAACTGAAAATTATGTATTTTAAAAAGAAAGAGCAAGTTCAAAAAGAGAAGAAATAAATCAAAATCAAAGTGACATGAAAAGGAAAAGAGCAGCAGAGTCCTAATTTAGACATGAACAAGCAGAACTAGTGGTTCTGTCTCTAAGAGCTGCTGAAATCCTCATAAATCTGCATAAATTATATGACTTAAAATCTAAAATGCAGAGCCCATGCACTCACATGACCTTCTGCACAAACTCTTACATTCTGCTTTCCATCTATTAGCCACTCACTTTACCCTGTAAGGCTTATTAAACTCTAGGGCTGCGGACCAAACCTGGCCCTCGTTAACATCTTATTTGGCCCCAAAGATGATAATTTACAGGAACAGTAATATCCAGCAACATCTTGTGGTTGAGGTTCCTTAATGCAACCTTTTGTTTGTCCTTTCCGAGATACTGTAGAAACACAGCAGTGCAAAATGGCGGCCTCAATCAGTAGCAACAGCTTATTCTAAAGTAAAAATAATCTAAAGACTTCGTATATTTTAATGACTAGATGTGTTTTAATCATTTTCACAGTATCAGTGATTATTTTAAATAATGCTAAATATTGCACACTGTTCCTTTAAATGCAGAATAGCTTTATGGTTTCTCTTTTTGTGTATCTCAAATTATCTGGTCAACTTTCAAGCCAGGAAAATTATTTTTTGAATTTTTCAGTAATCTTTAAATTGATGTATTTATTTTTGAGAAGAATAACTTTTATTTGATAACCTTTTGCTATGCTTTTTTTTATGTTAAAGTCAAACATGGATGTTTAGCGTATTTTATTTAAAAAAATTTCCTGACTTGCTGAATTGTGATAAAATGTATATAAAAAATGTAAAAGTTAATAGAGTGTAAGTTATGAGAACTTAATGCTAATGATGTGTCTTTCCAAATGTAATTTTTATGGTTTATATTCTAAATGAAATCAGATAAAATGTCATTTGGAAAGATAGCACCATTTCCACAAATATTGACAAAAACTGGACTTTTAGTTTGCACCAAAATTTTGATTTTTGGCCTCTTTGTGTAACTGAGTTTAAAACCCCTGCTGAAAAGAGTCATTTAGGGGCTGATCTGCTAAATATAGTATTTGTATCTATTGTTTTACTGTATCTTTACAAATCAAATGTTTGCATCACGTTTTGGAGAAGTCCCAGTATTTTCTTGTTTCTAAGGGGAGGGGAGGGTTATGGGGGCTATCCGACCCTACAAATGGAAATAATCCAGATTATGCTTCTTGTAAAAAACAGTGTTTGATTTTGCAGAAGGCTGTGCTTACAGTAAACTTGCTGGTCATCATTTATGTTAATTTCTGCAGTAAACAAAGAAGCTGCCGTTGCTCTGGAACTGTCCCTCATGGTCTTCAAAGTCAACATTAAACAAATTCTGGACAAAACTGCAAACCGTGCTGCTCTTTAGAGCTTTGATGTGACACAGGAGAACCTAACAGAGAGTACCAGACATGTTGTTGTACAGGGTGGGCCATTATACACCTAAATATAATAGGAATGGTTGGGGATATTAACTTCCTGTTTGTGGCACATTAGTAAAGGAAAGGATCCACTTTTTTTACTGAAAATTGTATAAAATCATACATATTTTGGATATTTTACTGAACATCTATGATCACTTGAGCTTCAAAAGAGAAACTCAACAATGAAAGAACCAACATTAGATTTTGCTTGTGCAGAATGAGTTCACAGCAGCCAGTAACAACAATGCAGCAACAATGACCGCGGTGGTCATGATTAAGGGCTTTGCTGTGCCTCTCTTCTCATCTCTGGCCATCAGTAACCAGAGTGCAGCAGGGACTTGATGGTGTGGCTGGATGAGAGGAGAAAAGGAGGAGCAGAGCAGAATGTTAAACGTGTCCTCTAGACCTCTGAGGAGGAGGATCGGCAGCCAACATGGCAGACGGCTCCCTCTCTTGTCTCTCTTCACCTGCGTGTGTGTGGCTCTGTGTCCCATTCTTTCCTCCCTGTCATCATTTTGTATGGAAACTGTTCATGAACTGTAATCAGGTTTATATGAGAAAAGTTTAACATGAATCAAAGAATGAAAAGGTGAATGAAAGTATTTTGCACGTTTACATTTCGAGCAGACATGTATTGTTTCACATGACAAAATCAAAGGTTTAATTCAACATTAGAAAGTTTTTCTTCATTTTGGAAAAAAAAATAAAAATAAAATTCTGAATGTTTTGGCTTCATCTTTATTAAAAGCTCCAAACCTCTTGAGGTAGGTGGACAGAAAGTTGGAAAACTTTCAAAGCTTTAACATAAACCAGCTGTACAATCAACTATAAGCTTGATTTTGTCAGAATTGACCTCTGCTGTCTCCTGAACAGCTGTTCAGCAGAAGTATTTCTAAGCGCTGCAGCAAGAAACACTGCACCTGAGAAGCAGCAAATGGCTGAAGAACGTATAGTGAAAATCTGAATTTTGGTACCAAGAAATGATCATCTGTGAGTTAGCCATTATGTCAGAGGTCAAAGAAGCAACACAAAAAAAACATCTGGAAATATTCTTCACGTCTTTGTGAAATCTTTTAGGTTAAAATTGTGTTCTAAAGTGCAATTCCTTTATTTAACCTGAGTCAGCACAGCAATGTTGCTTACATATCATATCAGGCTATGTTGTCATTCAGTTATTATCACCAGAAATGATAATACTTGGCTTTTATCCAAAACTCTCTTTAGAATTCTGCTTAATAACTTTCAAAATACAGCAAACGCTTCAGCCAGTTTGATCTTTAATAATCCTTTAAAAAAATGTGGAAAGTAAAGTTGTTGCTGTTTTCTTTGATTTTATCTGATGAAAAATACTTTTTCAATGTAAATTTTTTTATGTATTTTTATTTTATTTTTTTGCAAACGTGTACTGTGCAAAAGTCCTGCGTCATCCCTCATATTTATTTTCTGCTTCCAAGAGGACTAACTTCTTGTGGTCTTGTGGTTTGATCAACACTACTTCAGGATTTGTTGCCTTTTGCTGTTTTACCTGTTTCCAATTCAGTACTAAATATTTCTTCATAAAACTTGTCTTGTATCATTCAGGAGTTTAAAAAAACTATTAGGATAAACCCGTTTTGTGTCATCACGTTACAGGCAACATAGCAAAAAAAAGGGCATAGAAAATAATAAGAACATAATAATAAAAAATAAGAAAAGGCCAAAGATCATAAAAAGACTTAAAAAAAACTATTAAACAAGATCACTTTAAGACATTATAAGAAAGTTCTTGAAAGTAAAGACTAAAAAAATGTCTACTGCAAGTTTTAAACTTTTGCACAATACAGAAAAACAGCATATTTTGGGGGGTATTCCCAAGACATTTTGAATCTCAAAGAAAGCTTGCAGGGGAATTGAAAAAAAATACAACAAAGACATTTCCATTGGGATTTTTGTGAACGAGACTTGAGTCACCTCGAGAAAAAAACAAAAAATAAAAATTAAACAATTCTTCCAAGAAGACAGACATGATGCTTCTACAGTAAACATCAACAGGAGACAGAGACAGTTGCCCGTACAGAGCAGCCTGTAAGCAACAGCTTCTGTTACCTACAAGCCAAACTGCTACACTCAGTAGAGCTGAGTTGGTGTTGTTGTCCCTGGCAATCTGTACAGAAAATATCATGTGGCAACAGTGCAGCCTATCACAAGAGGGAGACAGCTGCTGTGCTTCTGGAACCACAGAAGGAGCTGTCCGTTTCAGCACCACAGACGAGACTGTTACAACATAAACAACTAGAGAAAAGCAAGGATTTATTCAAAGTGCAGGAAAAAAAACAAAGCATTTAAGACATTATTATGTCCATTCGACATTATAGAAAATATCTTTTATCTGCTTCTTATTTTCAGGGTCACCAGTGCCCTTGTTCAGCAGTCACTGTTCGAGGGGCGGGGTACATCCTGGATAGGAAACCACTGCTCTCTAAAACTTGCTTCAACATCTATTGTTGTCTTTAAGCTGCTCCTTTTTCACTTGTAGCTCTCTTAATTCGTGCTAATTTTTGCTTTTAGCTGCTGTTGTCCTACAACTAACTTTTAGTAAATCTTTTGGCTACATTTTTTCTAGTGTTTTCCTTATTTGCTAGTTTTTTCTTATGGTTGTAGTTTTGATATTGTTGACATTTAGCTGTTGTTTTGCTTATCCTACAGTTTATTTTATCCTTAACAGTTTAGCTAATTTTAGTTTTTGCTACAAATTTGAAGACAAATCTTCAACTCACACCTCTGGGAGAACTTTAATCACATCCCAACCAAGGTGAGGGCATTGAGTCTGAGTGGGCCACGTTGAGGCTGCTACCTTGAGCTGTGGCTGAAAGGCTATCAGTGCTTTTTATGGTGGCCATCCTTGAACTCGGTTGTGGACAGTCTGGGTTAGGCTATCAAATGAAAGAAGGAGTCCTATCGGGCCTTGTTGGCCGGTAGGACTCTGGACTTAGTTGAGGAGTATCGGCAGGCAAAGCCATAGCTGTTGCTGAAGCAAAAGCTCAGATGTGGGAGGAGTTTGGTGAGGCCTTGGACAAAGACTCTCAATCGACTCTGAGGAGATTCTGGCAAACTGTCTGGAGGCTGAGGCAGGAGAAGCAGCTCTTTACTAACACTGTTGACCTCAGCCAGTAGCTGCGTTTCCATTGACCATGAAAATGCGCAAATTAGAATTTTGAAAATAAATTTGCTCAATGGAAACACGTCAATTACGAAAAAACTTCTGTTTTTCGACAAAATGTTTTTGCGCTAGGATGAGGTGGTTTTTCAGTCGTATCGAAACTGGTGTATTTCGCAAAATTGCAATGGAAACACTTTTTTCGCATCACGGGAGTCACATTATCAACAACCGGCTGTTTCTACTGGCGAAAAGACGTGAAGAGAAAAAGACAACAAGAAGTAGTAGTAAAATCGTCGAAGTTGTAAAAGAAAGTAGTAAACTCATCGACTACAATTTCCCAAAAACACCTCTTAAGTATTCGCTCCCAAGTATAAGAAGCTTGTCGCTCGAAAGCCTCGATAAGATGCCGATGTCTCCTCTGATCACTAGTGTTGTAGTAGCAACATGCTAGATTGTTTACATCCACCACGTGAATATCGCGAGAACACGCGTATTCACGCGTGATTTCTATAGCATTTCTTTCTTAATGGAAACACGGCAATAGCGAAACTGTGTTTTTTCGACATTAACAAAACATCGACAAATGTTTGCGCACATTTGTAATGGAAACGCAGCTAGTGATGTTGTCGGGAAGTGGAAGGAATACTTCTCGAAACTTCTCAATCCCATTGGCATGTCTTTTATGGAGGAAGCAGAGTCTGAGGATTTTGGAGCTGGTCTGTCCATAACAGGGGCTGAGGTCACAAAGGTAGTTAGAAAACTCCATGGTGGAAGGTCTCTGGGGGTGAATAGATCCACCCTGATTTCGTTAAGGCTCTGGATGTTATGAGGCTGTCTTGGCTGACACGCCTTTCCAGACTGGGCTGGTGATTCCCCTCTTCAAAAAGGGGGACCGGAGGATGTGCTCAAGTTACATGGGCATCACTCTCCTTACCCTCCCCAGTAAGGTCTTTTCAGTGGTACAGTAGAAAAGAGTATGATCAATGGTTGAACTTTAGAATCAGGAGGAACAATGCAGGTTATGTCCTGCCTGTGGAACACTGGACCAGCTTTCTCTAGATTTCTCAAGGGTCATGGGAGTTTACTGATACAACTACATAACTTACATGGACATTATTTCTTGGTGCAGCCAGGGGGAGTCGGGTTTGGTGGCTTTGCTGGTGATAAGGTCCTGCTGATATCATCATGTAGTGATCTTCAGTTCTCATTGGAGCAGTTCACAGCCGAGTCTGAAGCGACTGGGATGAGGATCAGCGCCTCCAAATCTGGGTCCAGGTCCTCAGTTGTAAAATGATTGTTCTCTCCAGGCTGGGGGTGAAGTTCTGTCTCAAGTAGAGGAGTTCATGTATCTTGGGGTCTGAGGGAAAAACTGTGTCTGCAGTAATGTGGACTCTGTACCTCTGGGCCTCTCTGCTCAAGCTACTCCCCTATGACCCGACTCGGAACAAGCAGAAGATAATGGATGGATGCTACAGATTTGGCAGGCTCGGTTTTAGGTTTAAGCTAAAATTGTGCAAATTTACCATTTAACCTTAGTTTTCCAGTTTTAGCTTTTTGCTATAGTTTTGTTACATTTCAAGCTTATACCCATGATTTACACTAAGTCTTTAGCTGTAGTTTTGATAGTTATTTGCTGTTTATTCTGAACCATGTACAAATATTTATATATAAAAGTAAAAAGAATGCATATTATCCTTAATAAGAAAAACAGAACAGAACAAACAGGAACATATATCCACTTATATATTCTTTTACAGTTTTCAACAAATCTATCTAGATCTTTGCTTTCACACATCATTTTCACAGAAGAGACAGTCTCTTTAGTTTAAATGGTATTGTACTAAGAGGATTTTCAGCCACACAAAACATGATAGATACAGTATATATTTATGTCAGATGCTGAGAATTGTACATGTGTTATTTTGAAGCAGTTTCTTTTTCCCCGCTGCGTCATGCAACATGATATACGTACGTCTGTGCAGTTCTGACAGTATTGCAGTTGTGTTCTTTTCTGAAGGCGAGTGGATATGAAACATAAGACAGAGTCAAACACATCCAGCACGGATCAGTGGGTTTTACAGCCTAATACATCTACTTCTGTTCAAGCCTTCCAAGCCCTTAACTGCTCACTCAGGTGTTTTACAATCACTGCTTCACGCTCACACACACTATTGTTTCTCCCTCTCCCCACTTTCTTTGGAAATTAAAATACACAACAGCAGCCTGACGGAAAATAATAACACATCTCTGTAAACAGGGTGTCACTTTATTGATCCCTGTCAGAAAAAATGTCTTCTAATAAGAGGTGAAGCATCTTGATTCAGACACAGAGCAGCAGCAGTGAGGCTCTGAGAACTTGTTTCTTTTTTTTTTTCCTTTCTTTTTACAACTGCCATCTCATAAAGAGGAGCTGTTATGGTCTGTCTCATATGTACAACAATTAATAAACTGATTCATGAAAACAGAATTTACAATCTCACATAACTAGGCACAAATTTAAGACAAGCTTGTAAAGACATCTGAGTGATTTGTACTACATTAGTGAGGTCAAAGGTTAATCTGTGCGATGGGGGGTTGGTATGTGGTTTTAATGAAGATATTGCAGCTGACAAGTAGAGGCTTAAAATACACAAGAATAAATATTTTACACCAATGCAAGTAGTTTAAATTGTTCTTGATTTTCCCCTAATTCAAATGAATCATTTATTTCTGGCATTTCTCCACTTTGTTCTTTCCTTGTATTGCTTTTAAATAATGCTGACATGTCCTGCATACACATTCCATTTTCAAACAAAATAAAAAATAGTGTTAGACACAGTTTTTGTAGTTTGATTTTACATTCAATTTTCAAGACTGGTTTTAATATATTGTGGCAAAACTATAAATCTGCATAAGCAAAATTAAGACATTGAATTTTTTGCAAAAATAAAGTGTGAATGCTTATTGATGAAATATTTTTGCTGAAAGCTGATGAAGTCAAGCTGAAACATTTTAACAGCAAAACTGTGACGTGTGTGTTCATTTTGAAAGGCTGTGTCAAAACAGCTGAAAAAAAAAACAGAAATGCAGCTAAAACAGCAAAACACAGTATGTATTGGTAAAAAAGGGTGAAATTGTGAAAGGGGTGTATAAAATGTCAAATTAGCAGAAAAAAATATAAAAAAATAAATTGCAATTCGATGTACAACACCTGAAACAGCCAACATCTACAGAAAAACAGCTAAAAATAACTGAAGACATTGACAATAGCAAAAAAAAAAAGATAAAAAAGCATGTTTGCTGACGAAAAACGCTTAAATGACCAACAGACAAGTGAAAACAGCTAAATAACCAGAATTGCAGAAAATAGCTGAAATTATTAGAAAGCATTGATGCATAAAAAACTTGACTTAGTAAAAAAATGAAAGAATCACAGAAAGTAGAAAATAGCAGAATAATGGCAGAAATAAGCAGAATGATAGGCAAAATAGAAGAAAAAAATCTAAAAGTACAAAAAAATATTAGCACAAAGACACAAAGTCAGAACAAAAGTTGTACAGTGCAGCACAAATATATTAACATTTTGAAGAGTTTTAAGGATGTTGAAAACAGCTCCATTCATTTTCAATGAAAGTAAAACTTGCATAAAAAGTGAATTACCTTAAAAAAGAAAAAGCTGAAATACCATGAGACATGAAGGAGCTGAATGTTTTGATGTATGAATTGTTGAAATAGCACAATAATTGTGGAACAAGATAGGTGCCAAAATGAAAAGACAATTCAAGAGAAACACAAAAACAATAGTGTTTGATAAATGTCCACAAGGGTGGCACAATGGATCAGTGGTTACAGTTTTCTGGTTGCATGTTCTCTCCTCACCTACGAGGGTTTTCTTCGGGTAACCTACTCTGGTTTTCTCCCACAAAGCAAAGACATGCATGTTAGGCTGCTTGTCAGCTCTAAATTGTCCTTAGATTTGAGTAGTGTGGTTGGTTGTTTCTATTTGAACCTGTGATGGACTTGAGACCTGTCCAAGGTGTACCCCATCTCTCGCACTAAATTTGCTAGGGGCATCAGTGCAGATAATGGATTGATGTTTATGAATGTTCAAAACTAGAAGCTTAGCATCTCTTTTTTTCCACAGCTAGGACCAAATTAGAGGCTGTAGTTGTCCTGGACTTAATGAATCATATTTTCCCCCTATATATGTATCTATATTGTGTAAATGATTAATTATATTAAAATGTCTTTTTTGACTACACTTGTGTCATGTTCTTCTGCATTATATAGTGTTTTATTATTAACTCCATAAAATGTTTTATTTTATTAGTGTTTTTTTTATGCATTTCTATTTTCTCTTATGCGCACTGAACAGGAACAAGCAAAGCACAAGTCCTCAAATACGTTGATGAGAAAAGCATGCTCATCAGAAAACTTGTTCAGGAAACCGCGGGGGGGGATATCACAGGACTTCATCTCTGATATGAAACTGTCCAGTTTATTAATTTGTTTTGTTTTGGGGGGAAGGTGGGTGGGGGGTGGGAGTGCGTTTGTTTTTGCGTAAAATGCTGCTGCTGCGCACAGAACATCTCTCTCTCTCTCTCTCTCTCTCTCTCTCTCTCTGGTTGTGTCGATTTTTTTTTCATCCTTAGCTTCCACCGTCCCCCTCCTCCTCCTTCTCTCTTTTCTCCACTTCTATCTCAGCTCTACGAGGAAGGAAAACGAGGAAACCGAGGATTGATGTGTTGCTCGACTTGAACATTTTTTTCCTTTTTTTATTATTATTATTTTATTTTATTTATTTTTTGCGCGCACAACCACTCCCCTCCACGCCAGCATTTCTTAAAAAAAAAAAAAAAAAAAAAGCGAAAATTTGTTTTTTTGCACTGCTTTTTGATTATGTCTGATCAATTTGATGTGATGACAGTACGCGGCTGCGCGTCTCCGCACGCTCCTGGTTCGCCGGTTGGCCGTTAATGTAGCCGTCCAGGACCGTTTCGGATGCAGGAGGAAGAGCTCGCGAGGCTCCGGGAAGCTCCGTCCATCCCTCCGTGTTCTCCTCCTCCTCCTCCTCCTGCGACCGGCTCCATGCCCCGGTGATGCTCGGCCTCTCCTCCTGGATGCGCTCCTCTCTCCTCGGTGTTCCGCCGCTGCCCCCAGCCCCTAACAGCACATTTCCGCTGTTGCCAGAGAAAGGTTCAGGGACCACATATGGAAACTGGGGATCGTAATTTTAGGAAAAAGGAAAACTAACCAGGCTGCTGTTTGATTTTATTTAATTAATTGTTTATTTATTCAAAGCACGTTTTCTTCCTCCTTTTTTATAAAATTCCTTTAGTTTTTAATTTTTAAGAGAGAGGAGCTTATCAACCCTTTCTCTTTTTAAAACTCTCCATCCAACAGGAATGGGTCTGATAGCAGTCAGGGTGCTGGCTAAGATTTGGCATTTTTTAGCATTCTGTACTTGATTTTGAAGGCATGCTTGAACCTGCTGATTTGAATCTGTTCTCTCATTTCTTTTAGCACATCCAGTACTAATTTCCTCAACACATTCTGGGCCCCTGACTGTCTTTTGCCTGTCTTCCATCACCTTCTTCCACCTAAAATACAGTTTTAGGTTCTTGCTCTGTCTAGAAATGCTTGAGATCAGTTTACTGAAGTAGTCAAACCCCATCACTGAATTCTGACATTCATTTCTGTTTTCATGTCTTTTCTTTTGTCTGTTTGTGTTTTTTAAGCTGGAGAGGGGGGTTAAAGAAACCAGGCCATCAACTGTGTTAGCCTTAACTACACGCCGCCCCCGCCACCCTGTTTCTTCATCCCCTTTCAGCATAAAATATATCAAACTGTTTGCATCTGAGTGTTTGTCCATGTACAAGCGGGTGAAAGCTTAGGTCCGTTAGGAAGTGTCTGTCTTTAAGTGTCTGAACAAAAAGGGTCCATAAGTGATAAATCAAACGTTACCACATATTTATTGAAGCTGTGATGATTGTAATGTCTTTAATCAGATCAGAAAACTAAAACAAACTGAGAGAAGTCCTCCATGTTCTCATGATCTCAGCCTTTTTTCTAAGTTTGACATTTAGGAGGCCTTGAAAACTGAACAAAGTAGGCCCAGATCCCAGACCAGGTCTCTTGTGGGATCCGCTAGAAGCCTGTGTTTTTAGGTCAGCGTTTATTTTTCCGGAGCAGGGCAGCTTAGCACCGTTCAGAATTCAGTAGGCTCGACGGCTTAGAGGGCCGAACGCCACCTTAAACTTTTACCGTGATCTCCTTTTATTTATTTTTTCACCTGTTTGCTTGTGCCCCACCCAAAAACCAACCATACGATTTCCCCCGAGCTCCCCTAACTCCCCCGCCCCCCCATTAACCCCCCGCTACCGCCGCCCGCCCGGCGCCGCCGCTGCCGCCGCCCACCCCCCGTTTTCCGAGCTGGCGTGGCGACGCAAACTCACAAGTATTTACTTCTTGTACATCAAAAAGAAAGGGGGCCCCCCTTTCGTGGAATGTGGCAACATGGGCGTGTTTGACCGCGGGGTTCAGATGCTGCTGACCACGGTGGGGGCCTTTGCCGCCTTCAGCCTCATGACCATCGCCGTGGGCACCGACTACTGGCTGTACTCGCGCGGCGTCTGCAAAATCAAGAGCACCAACGAGAACGAGACCAGCAAAAAGAACGAGGAGGTGATGACGCACTCGGGCCTCTGGAGGACGTGCTGCCTGGAAGGTGAGCCGCTGAGACACAAGCAGCCGTGTATACATGCACCAACACATCAGCGCTCCCAGGCACGAGGGCAGATCGATCCCTGCGTGCCCACACACACACACACACACTCACACCGCACTGCATTTGCACTCATGCCTACACATAAACTCACATGCCCACACTGTTCTGTATGTATTCTGCATTCATTTTTATACATAACATCTCTTACACTATCTATCTATCTATCTACCCATCTATCTCCTCAAAGCACTCTACCATCGGTCATCTAATGGGTTTTGACTTTTTGCTCAAGGTTTTTCTTTTTCCCCTTTCCGACTCAGAGCATCTTTGACCACTGAGATAATAGTCATGTGTCCAATCAAGTGAGGAGCTAAATTACATCTTCATTACCCCAACTGAACTGAGCAGGAAGGTCACAGCATCACAACCCGGGCTTTATAGAGTTCATATGTTCTCCCTGTGCACACATGGGTTTTCTCCGGCTTCCTCCAACTAACCCAAAACATGCACGTTAGATTAATTGATAACTCTCACCTGGCACTATGTGTGAGTGAAAGTGAGAATGGTTGGACTGTCTTGTTTGTCTCTATGTGGCCCTATGACTGTTGAAGCTACCCATAAAACAGACAGGTGTGGGCCAGATCTGGTATCAAGCTGGCTGACTGCTGTATTGGCAAGTGGTTTGCCAACTAGCTGTGGGCCAGGTCTTGCAATGACGCCACTGTATTTAGATGGTACACAACATGTGGCCCAGTTGTGGTTTGGTTATGTGGTGCTGGTCCATATATAGACAACCTCTGGCAAACAAAGGTTTAACCTTCAAAGGGCTGTCATTCTTTAATGTATCTGAACTGAGTGGTATCAGTGTTAGTGCCTCATGTGGGCCAGAACTGTGCCAGACATATTTTGCTATGTGGGTAGCAAACTCTGAACGGCCTCCATGCAGTGAGGGCCTAATCTCAGTGTAGAGAAGAAATGCTCTTGTTTCATGTAACAATGTTTCAAACTCCGAGCCAAATTTGAAGTGACACTTTTGTGTTGTAACGAGATGAAGGAGGGATTTTTTTTGCATAATTTGGTCACTTTTTACAAAAACCAAACAAGTAAAACAGCAAAAACAAATTATGTTCAGTTTGTAGATATGTGAAAAGGTGACAATAAATCTCAGAAACAAAAACTAGTATAGTCTCAAGGACTAGTCAAATGACTGTAGTGTAAATATGAAAAGGAAACAAGTGTGTAGACAACCATTTGGTCAGGAGAGAAAAAGAGAGAAAAGAAAGCATATGCGAGTTGCAGTGTGAGTTTGTTTGTGATTGTACAATGGGAAAACTGTGAAATGTCTCTTTATGTGTGAAAAAAAATTGACACACTTACGTAGACACACTGAAACTTTCACTTACACACACATTATGCACAGACACACCAGTCCTGTTTTATCCATGGTCAGACTGAATCAGAGAATACCAGGCCCCTTCGTTCACCTGATTCATAGGACAATGCCATGAGCTGTTGACATCGATTCACTGCATTTGTAGGATTTCTGCCATGATTCATTTGAATCTCCTTTTCTGTCTGTGTGGGATGGCCACAAGAATAGCTTCTGTCTTCACTCTTTATGTGAATTTAAGACAAAAAAAGGGCATTGTGTGCAAAATATAATGATGCCCAAAATCTCACTGAAGCATCTATTGCACATTATAATAACATTGAAGTTTGCTTTATATTGTTCCACGTTATAAGCAGCACCTACTTGTTTCTTATGTGAATGTGTGTTTTGTGGAGTGTGTGTGTGCTCTCACTCATATTCAGTGATTGCAGACGTTTTGACAAGAATCTTCCTCTCTTTGTCCCATTTGTCTTGCTGCTCAGCGTAATCCCTTCACACACTGTCTTATTCAGCCCTCACTTTGAACGCAAACATTAATAAAACTGTCACTTCATTTGTTTTGTAATCCCAAAACTTTGGCTTTACACACAGTCTAACTTCATTTGAAGTGTATGTGCATAAAATGAAGTTCTACAAAAAAAACTCATTCATACCTCAGTTAGTTTGTAGGGGTGTAACATAAGACATGACATAACACCTGTCATGAACATGAAGGAGGCTTCATGAATGTTTATTAGGGGTGCAACAATACATGTACCCGTATCGAACCGCACCGAACCGTGTCGAAGACACTTGTACGGAACAATACAGATTTTTAAATTTTATTATTATTTATTTCTTCTTAGGATGCTCTGTGTTGAAGGATCAGTGGATCTGTGTTCAACTACTCCACCTAGGCTGCATTATGGAGCGCAGATCCACTGAGAAACTTGCTGTTTTAGCAACCTTTAATTTAAAAACGGGACTTTTGAGGTTAAACAAATGTTTATTATTAATTTCAATAATTTGCAAGTTAAAAAGTGGCATGGAAATTTCTCTTTTTTGTATTGAAAAAATATCGAACCGTGAGACTAAAGCATCGAACCAAACCAAACCGTGAATTTTCTGTATCGTTGCACCCCTAATGTTTATGACTGTTGTCATTAAGTGCCATTCGGTAAATTATGACACGTTTAATCCAAAGTTGACATTGTTTAAAATGTCTTGGTTATGACAACTTGACATTAACCAAGAAATCGTATGATGTGATGCAATCACATGACTGTAAATACAATAAAAGAGTATCTCTTGACATTTCCATATCAGTATATCTATCATATCGTACCAATGTCAAGTTGTCTTGATTAATGATATATTAGCTTTTTGTCATATGGCAACTACTTAATAAATAAATAAAAAAATAAAGATTTTTTGTCTTAATGCAAGCAATATTGCTTTAATGCTAGCAATTAGTTGCCACTTTGATAAAATGTCTTCAGCAATGACTCATATATAGAGTTTGTCATAAAGGTAGGTCTATAAAAATGAAAGCAGCATCATTCTGCTACTGGCATATGCATTAGAAATACATTGTGTTGTTATTTGATTTATAGAATATCAGTGGTGGGCACAAGTCCGCAAATCCTAAATATGTTGATTGCGGACTAGCGGATTTACTAACTTTCATAACACATAAGCGGATTTGCAGATTCTATAAGTATAATTCAGTACCGCTAACAACTAATTATTTACCTGATATTATTATCTTGAACAGCGGAAGGTATGGCTGGCA
>JAUBOC010000127.1:14860495-14871035 GCA_032275365.1 Anablepsoides cearensis | reverse complement strand
AATTTTATTGGACCCCTTAAAAAATACTCAAGACCCCCCTTTGCCCCCCCACTCATAATTTTCTGGAGCCGCCACTGCTCAGATGTTTAACAGCTCATTGATGAACTGCAGTCTCTAAATGAGCCGGTAAAATACTCTGGTTGTATCAGGCAGGGGGATTGTGTCATAGTGTTAAAATGGAACGGTGGAGTGTGCTCTGCTCAGAAAGTTCTGTTCATTCTTTATCCCCGTGTTCATTGAGTTATTTAGACATTTTATAGACTGCATATTTTGCTGATTGTGTTTTTTAGTCAAAGGATGAGTTCAACTATTTAGTTCAAATATTGTACAGGTTGAGAACTTTTTTTTTTGAAAGACTGAACAAAGTGGATTGCTTTTATCCTAAGACAACTACAATCTAAAAAGTATTTTAATTATTTATACAAACATTTAAAAAAACTTAACTCTTTCATAAACTTTGCAACACACACTTGTTCCACCTGAAATATTATAATAATCCTGCCAAAAATGTCCTACTTCAACTAGCTGCCGCTGCTTCTAGTTGTGCTTGAAACTATTGATAGAATTTACTCAACTCTATAAAACTATGTTTTCATAGTTTTATGTCTTCGTAATCTCTATCAAGACAACAGACAGTGAAATGGTCTTGGCCTCATTGACAAGCTATTTATATATTGGTTTAGCCAGAAATAACTCTGTTTCTACAAATTGAGGCAGTTAAATAGCTATCTACAGGTAACACGTGAGATAAATGATGACTTATGTAATAAATCAACCCCAAAACTGTAAGGCTGTTATTTAAATAATCAGCTATATGCTCTTGATGTTATTGCACTGTTTTAAAAGGGAAAAAAAGAACCTTTTCTGTATAGCAGGTACTGTGGTACATGAGTTGAGTCAGAAAGAGGTGAACAATTCATCATTTTGTTTTTGTTTTGTTTTCGAAGCCTCCTCAGAGCTGAAGTCAGTGCAGTACAACAAGCATGTTGACACAAAATGGCCTACAGTCACTCTGCTTGTCTGCTGCTTTGTAACTCTGCTTGAACATGCTGACAAGCAGATTGAAAGGAACAGCTGATGTCTGGGTTTATTAATACATTTTACATGAACATTATTTTCAAACATCATTGTCACAAAAGTTATGTTTTTAGGTCAGAATATGTGAGCGTTTAACTGAGAAAAACTTGCAAGCGTGGACATCTGGGGCAGTTCCCCTGGATTGGCAGACTGAGGTGGTGGTCCCCCTATTTTAAAAAGGAGGGATCGCAGAGTGTGTTCCAGCACCAGGGGGATCACACTTCTGAGCCTCCCTGGTAAGGTTTATTCAGGGATCTTGGAGAAAGGGTTCGGTCGGATAGTTGAATCTTGAATTCAGGAAGAGCAGTGTGATTTTCGTCCTGGTCGTGGAACACTGGACCAGCTCTTCACTCTCAGCAGGATCCTGGAGGGTGCATGGGTTTGCTCAACCAGTCTACATGTGTTTTGTGGACTTGGAGAAGGCGTTCAACCGTGTCCCGTGGGGAGTCCTGTTGGAGGTACTCTGGGAGTATGGTGTACCAAGCCTTTTGATACAGGCTGTTAGGTCTCTGTATGACCGGTGTCAGAACTTAGTCTACATTGCTGGTAGTAAGTCAGGCTTGTTTCCAGTGAGAGTTAGACTCCAACAAGGTTGCCCTTTGCCATCTATTCTGTTAATAACTTTTATGGACAGAATTTCTAGGTGCAGCCGACGTGTTGAGGGGATTTGTTTTGGTGACCTTAGGATCACATCTTTGCTTTTTGCAGATGATGTGGTCCTATTGGTGTCATCAGATTGTGATCTCCAGCTCTCACTGGAGCGGTTTCTCAGCTGGCCTGTATTTATTTATTTATTTTTTACAGTATTTAGTATTTAGTCAGTATTTAGTAACTAAACAAAAACAAGTTAAAGTTGTGACAAAGGGAGAAAAGGTCACAGTGTGAAAACAAAATACAATTTTGAGAAGAAATTACATTATTTTGAATGTAAAGTTTCATTTTCCAGTAGAAATGAGGGGTTTTGGCCATTGTGTGTGTGTGATGTTTGGATTTCTGTGTGGAATTCTGAGAACATGAAGCACACTTTCAGAAAATGTGTGCAATGGAGAAAAACACAATATTTCAGCAATGATTTCAGGAGTTTAGTCTAGTCTGAAAGAAAATTACAAATTTCGTTATTTTCGGGTTCAAACAAAGTTATTTATTTATAACACATCTAAACACTTTACACATTTCTGATGAAGGAGTAATTATGTACTTTATGATTAAATGTTGAAATGATACATACATTATCTGCATTTTCTATAAAAGCAGAACATTTTATTTAGGCAGCGTGACTTATATTGTTATTGAAATATTCATTTTTAGGGTTCCGCAATATATTAATCTGATGCCCAATAGCAAATGAACCAAAATCTTTAAAATTTTGCAGATCTGAAAAACAAGGGAATAATACAGAATGTGTTGCCATTTTTTTGTTAATACTCTTTTCAATGAGATTGCCATGATGCACTTCATGATGAAAAAGTTAAACAATACCTGGATTAAGTGTTTGTATGATTGTTAACCTCTAAAACAGGAACATTATTAAAAAATAAAAACTGAAAATAGTGAAGCTATGATAAAATTAACTCACACTGTAATTTGGTCAATTATTATTAATGTAGCAAAATGCTAATAAAGCTAGTTATTACTGTTTTTTTTTTCAGTGTATTTTTAATCAACTTTAATTTTTCGCTGGTGGTTTTCCAAACCAAGGAAGACAATTTTCCTCCTTGAAATGATATAAGGAGCATCTAACAGGGGCAACACAACTATCACCATGACAACAATGATTAGTCATCCCCAAACAAGTGAAACAACAATGAATAACATCTAATCAGGCTCAGGCGCACGGAAGGTGTGATTATGCACAGTGATGCTGCTTTATGCAAATCATCTCTGTGTCTCTCTGTTTCTCAAAGTGCTCTGGGCAGAATGATTAATTTGCAACTATTGATTCCTTGAGAATGTGGGAGGGATTGAAAGAGAGTGAGGGAGGGGAGCAGTGCCTCGCTGCAGCTCTCGCCTCCAGTGTTTTATTTAAGGAAAAAGAGAAGAAGAAGAAAAAGAAGAAAGCTACGTGCAGAGCTTGGATCCACAAAATCACCTACATCCATTGCTTTCTCTTCTATACTCTTCTAAAAACTTCTCTTTTCATCCTTTGATTTTATCTTTTGCCTTTTATGTCTTACCTCCCTCCTTAGTCCTCTTTTATTTATCTGTGACTATGCAACAAATGTCTGAACCTTCAGCGATGTGCAGGAAGGAACCAAGCAGAAGGAAGGGAAGGGCTTAGAAAACAGAACTAAAAATATTGGCCTCCTGAATCCAACCGCTGTTAAAATTAATCCATACAACGTTGACAATGTCTGAGCTCTTTGGGTTTTTCACCCTAGATGGGTTAATTTGTGCTCATCAGAGAACTTGTATTGTGAGTTGAGATGACAAAACTAAAATGAGGATGGATAAAAAGTGGATTAGGTAACTAAAGATCGAAAGAGCAGATATTGAGAGTTTGAACCGTTTGATCTGAGCAGAGGCGAAAGCAGGACACGGAAGAAGGGACAACTGATGGAGATATGAAGGAAAATATTGTGGGGAGAACAGATGGAAAAACAAACCGTCTATCTGGAGAGGAGGGAGGAGTAGAGGGGCGCAAAGTGAGAGATGAGTGGGGAAAAGAGGGAAGCAGAGGAAGTCTGGCATGGGTGGGAGCTAAACAACATCTGTGAAGGGAGGGAACAGGCACAGTGGATGTGCATGGGAGAGAGGGACCCAAACAACATCTGTACTGAGATCAACATCTGTAATGAGACAGGGAGAAAAGAGGCGAGGCAAGGGAGAGAGAAGTGCTAAGGTGATGACTGATGCTGCTAATGCTTGCTCATCAGTTGGCACAGCAAGGAAGTTAAAGAAGCAGAACCAATTCACAACAACCATCAAACAAAAATGATGTCTTTATCTTTTAATTGCTTTACTTATTCTAGAAAAAAACTTTTTGAGACTTGAGATTCTTTTTAAAATTACCATCCATTGCCATTTGTCCTGTCCATGACCGTTTACACTGCGGGTACTTCAGCTACAACAGCAATCAACGGGCAATTACCATCCACTGAACAGTAGGACTGTAATGCTCAGTCTCTTAGAAAGTGGTTTTATGTGCAAATAAATTCTTTTTCCAATTACATTTAGGTGCCTATATAATTACTGGCTGGAAAGTGTTTCAGTAAAACTTTTTTTTTTATTCAATGTAAATAAGTGCTGCTGGTGCCTAAACTTACCCATAAACACTAAAAAAAATACTGGTCACAAAGATCAGAAACACTTAACAAAAGCATTTAGGCTACAGGAAGAAAAAAAAACAGAAAAGTAATAAAGTGTTGTACCGCGACAATTTCAGTATTTTTCCTTGCATTTATGTGTAGAAGTTGATGTGCCACTTAGAGCCAGTAATGTGCTAGTTTGTCAGCCATTGATTCAAAAAACTTCAAACTTCAAAAACAAATGTTTCTTTGCCAGGACTTTGCCACAGTTTTAGTATTATTCCAGTTCCTTAATTCATTATTGTCATTATTGTTGTCTTTCCTCCCCAGCTTGCTGTTTGACTTGTGATTTTCTTTGTCTGTTGGGTTTGGTGCTACCTTTTGATTGGGATCTTCATGCTTGCTCTTTCATTGTCGATTCTTTAAACTTATTTCAAATTCTAATGTGCATGTATAAAATTTGATATTAAGTACCCCAATATATTCATAGATACATCTGGTATTAAGGTTTGGCATTCAACTCTAGTCTTCTAGTCCTTTCCACCTGCCCTTATAGTGACTTGCATATACAGACATGTTTATAAATTAGGTTTATTAGTATCTTATGTTGTCATAGAGATATGTCCTTAATGTGTAATGATGCTGAGTGTCAGAATGACTGCAGAGCACAGCCTAAACATAAGTAGATATGAACACAGTTTAAACTAGTTCCATGAAACAGTAGGCATGAATATATCTAGACCACAATGCATCACAATAATACTGACTTTGAGCATGTCAGGGTTATTAGTTAAGTAAAACTAAGGAAATAACGAAAACTGAAATTGAAAAAAAAAACATTTTAGTTAACTGAAATAAATAAAAAACTAATAAAATGAAAATTGATAACTAATTGAAACTTTACTATCTTTTTACAAAACTGAAACTGAAATTATAAATAGAATATCCTTCAGTTTAGTGTTTTGAATATGACTGTGAGAAAAAAAAATAAAAGCAAGTGTCTTGTAGTAGAAACAGGTGATAAAATAGGTAGAATACTTCTCAAGGGGGTAAATAGGGCATAAGTCAAGCTCGTACAAGATGGCTAACTATGAGTATCTTGAGAAGCTAGCTTCTCTCAGTAGCTCCTGTAAAATACAACCAACACAGCGCCAGGATGGAGTCAACTATCGTCACCTTCCTATTGTCCAAATCTTTTTTTGGCAAAATTGATTTATACAATTATATTAGGAAGGTGTTGCTATAACAGAGTGCTTTCACTGGTGACCAAAAAGCTGCTGGTTAGTTAACTCACAGGAACACTTCATGCTTAAAGGATGCATTGGCAAAAATGTTTATTCAAACTATAAAACAACTAATAATAGAACTAATGAAAACTAAACTAAAAGTAAGCTTTAAAAAAAGCAATTATAACTGATAAAAACTAGCAAACGAAGTAAATTTAAAGAAAAAAAAGTCACAAGAAAATAAAACCAAACCAAACTGAAAAATGCAAAACTATTATAACCCAGGATTATGTGCATTAATATCTGCAAAACAGGTCAGTATCTAATTTTTCCTATCTGTAAAGGGACAAAAAATATAACAGAAGAAGAAATTGCCTGAAACTGCACTTGGGTGAAGCAAATAGTGATTTACCTTTTTATGCATTTCATTCATGTTTCCAGTAGGAGGAAGAACATGAAGAAGATTTTTTAACCTCCCTGGATTCAGATTTTAATACTGATCGAAGTTTCTGCATCAGATTTGATCCCACGTTTGACACTGCAACTCATAAACACAGTTAAACATTTCTATTCCCACCTGATCCTCAACATCATCAACATTAGAAATCAAGATAAATAATCCATAAATCTTTCCAAAATCTATTTGGATAAATAATTTCCCGCTACAGACAAAATCTTATTTCCTGCACCTGTAATACCTAAATGTAACGATACTGTATCTCTGTAAGTAGGGGTTTTAAGTAAGCTTTGTAGATACTGAAGCTTCTGCTGTCAGAGAGCAGAAGTGCTGCAGGCAGTTCATCGGGGGGCCTGAGAACCCCCTGTGTGAATCTCTGAGATGTCAGGGGATTTTGACAAAACAACAGCATTTAACGCCCAGGGAGCAAGAACAGTTTCCAGCCATGCAGACAGGAGGGTTGGAGGCAAGAGCAGAGGAGACATCCTGGGAGGTAACTATGGGAAAATGTTTCGAACAGTGTATTTACTGAGGATGCTGATTATAGGATTTATCAGGTGAATGGAAAATAGTGGGGATTATCATATTTTTGGCACATTTTCCTTTAGAAGCTGAAAATATTAACCCCTGAGATGATAGTTTGTCTTTTTCACCTGGTTTGCTTACAGGCGTTAAGTAAAAATTTGCCTTTGAATGTATACATTTATACAATTTAAAGCCTTATTTGTCTTATATGTTTATTTCTGACTTTTGGATCATGAAGAATGTTCATGGAAGCCATTCAGAGCACACAGATCAGTGATGTCCTGTGTCCTTCTGACACATTTTTGTTGTATTTGAGGTTTGGTTTCTGCACAACCGTCACTATGCAGGGAAAGCCAGCAAAGCAAGAGCCAGAGGCCCAGGAAGTAGATGAGTCATAGCCCCGCACCCCCCACCCCTCACATTCATACCCCCTGTTTCCCTTCCACTGACTCAGTTGGACTTCACACACTTAAACCCATGCAGTTCAGCGTACACATGCATCCGCCTGGCCAAACATCCCCACAGACACACGCAGCGCCGTATTGGTTCTTACAAATCCCCTTAGTGTCTGTCAAACCTGTTAACATGTCTTCCCCCTGCGGATAACAGCTAACAGCTCATTTTCATATCCATGTATGAACACCTCACCTATTAGACATGCATACACCAGCACACAGCCCAACACACACACACACGGATGACCCCCACTAATGCACACTCGTACAGCTCATTTATTATAGAGTTAAAGCAGGCACACATATTCACACATGCAGGTGCAAAAACAGTGATGCACAAAACGGATTCACACAAACAAGCATCCAATGTATTTTCAGTTTTACGTGTATTCATACACTCCTTTTACCATGTTGTGTTGCTCATTAAACATGACCAAGCTGGTGATAGTGGTGTGCAATGAACCTAGTGGCTGCTTGCTGATGGCCCACAGTTTATCTATAACAATGTGTCTAAGTAAATGAGAAGCTGCAGTCAGCCTCCCAAAAAAGTACTAAGGGAACATTTCCTTATAATAACTGAACCTCATTTGGGTTAAGTTCAATTCCCTGCCATTCCCACTTGTTGCGATTTCCTTGAGCAAGGCACTTAATCCCCAACTGCTCCTCAGTCGTTTAAATAGCTGCTCCACTTGGGGGTTCTTATGTGTGATGTGTCGAATGCAGAGCACAAATCCCATCATCATATGAACATGCATTAATATCAAAGTACATTTTACATAGTTCAATGCATAATCAAATAACTGTTATCTTCAGTTGTTATAAAAATGCTATTATATCAAAAATAAATTTGACTTTGCATCATAATCTATCTAAATACCTTGAAAGTAAATGAACTGAACTTATACAGCGCTTATTGAGTCCCCCGGACCCCAAAGTGCTTTACACTTCAGACTTTCACCCATTCACACACACATTCACACACTGATGATGGTAAGCTACATTGTAGCCGCAGCTGCCCTGGGACACACTGACAGAGGCGGGGCTGCCATGCACCGGCGCCACCGGACCCTCTGACCACCATCAGTGGGCAAGGCGGGTGAAGTGTCTTGCCTAAGGACACAACAACTGCGTTGGCTGGACCGGGGGATCGAAACGACAACCTTCCGGTTCCTGGACGACTCCCCTAACCACTCCACCACAGCCGCCCCAGTAGCCTCTCTTTGAGAACCTCCTACTGTTTTTGTTTAAAAATGCTTTGTAGCCCTTACAACCTTTCGTAGGAGTGTTAAATAGTTTGTTGTAAAAAAAGAAGCAACATAATATACTTTTTTGGGAAAATGGCAATGCAGAATACAGTTGAACTTTACGCTGATGATCCCATGTCGGACCTGGAAAATATGTTTTCTGAAGAACTGGAGTGAGTATAAAAGTTCTTGCAAGACAGGTCAGCTTGGTAATATCTCACAGTCATCCTCTCATACACATCAATGTTAAGCTAATTTTTGCAAAGAAACCATAAATCATTACAAAGCTATGTTTTGCAATGACATCATGAGCATCCACTAATTTTGCTAGTCTGGTGGAGCTGTGTGGGGGAGCGGATGCTCTGCGGGGTGGGAGCTTGGCTGGGGACAAAGCTCCTGGAAGGAGCTTTCGGTAAATAGGTGGTGCTTTGAACCAACCAGCGTTTAGGCCAGGGATAGTCAATCCTGGTCCTCGAGGTCCGCAGCCCTGCATGTTGTACTGTTTTCCATCCTCTAACACACCTGATTCAGTCAGTGAATTACCTCTTCCGAGTTCTGCAGAAGCCTGACAATCATCCATTCATTCAAATCAGGTGTGTTGGAGCAGAGAAACAAGTGAAATGCAGGACCAGACGAGGAGCAGAATTGACTATCTCTGGTTTAGGCAGTTCCAAATGGCTACCACATGGGATTCAATGATTTTTCAAATGGATGAGTCAAAGCAACACTCTGGGTATATTTTTGATGAGGGAATGACATTATAACATAAAGCTTAAAAGAGTTGATTTTGCATGATACCCCCTTTTTAAGTCCAAAGGGGCTTCATAAAATTGAATAAATGAAGATTGTAAAAACATAATGACTTTTACTGTTACAGATTGAATGCTCCTAACTTTGAATTAAAATAATCAGTCTCCAGTTAGTTGTAAACACACAAAGCCAGCTTATTCAGGTAAGAAGGGTTGCAACATAAGCTGATGTTGATTACTCCAAATATGTTACTTCATTATTATTATGCATCTTTACTTAACCAGACAAATCTCATCAAGACCCCATATATATATATATATATATATTTTTTTTTTTTTTGTTTTAGTGTTTTATTTTGTTTTTTTTTTTTTTTTGCTTTTTTTGCAAGGGAGGCCTGAACCTGAACATGCTTGCACTTTGAAGCACATTATCAACTGGAAACTATGTGTTTTAATTGGTGTTGGTGTGTGTTCAACGCTAGTATAAACAGGGAAGAAGAAAACTTTGAATGCTGGGATGAAAGAAAAATAGAAAACAATGAAAAAGGAGAAAATCAAACCTCACTGCTGCTGCTAGTATTGTAGTTATTTATAGTTGAAATGCCTGAGCTCTTTTGTTTGCCGGAATTCATTGTTTGCCCCTCTCTGTTCCCCTCCATCCCCTGACCCTTTAGCCTCTCTTTTTCTCTCTCTCTCTTGCCATCTTCCCTTCTAGTTTTTACCAAACCTCCATGTCATTCTCTTTTCCACCTTGTTTTATTTTTTGCAGGCTTTTCCCCTCATTCATTCATTAATTTCTTTATTCATTTGCATGCCTTTCTCCCTTCTTCATCTTTCTGCTCTTTCATTAGATATTGGGTCAGTGCATCCTGCTCAGCATCCTCCTCCTCCTTGCCTTCTTCCCTTCCTCCCCCAACCCCCTCTGATGATGCTCAGCGGTGTGCTGATCTTTAGTAATGTTACGCAACTGCCATCACAGACACACTCGGAGGCATGTGTGTGCATGTGGAAGGTGGGGTGCGGTGCACAATATGAGAAACGCAAAAGGAGGGAAAAGGAGAAAGTGGCCAGTGAGCGTTTCCTTTTTTACATCATCAGTGATCCAGTCCATCTCATGGGCCTGTTAGTCTAAACTCACAAGTTAACGACTGATTCTGACCCATTTTCCTCCTGTGGTTTTCATTGGAGCATGAATACATACTGTATTAATATGGTCTAATATCTGACATGCCCATGACCAGCTTTTTGACGTCATACGTCTAAAACCATTAAATGTGCTTGTGGTGTTGTAATATAATTGATATGTTAACTGAGTTATAGGCTCTCAACCACACCTCTGCACCCAACAAGCCTTATTTTAGTCAGTTCATTTCAACACATTTGCCTTGTGTGGCCAGTCCCCTCATCAGATTCATCTCTATGCTGTTCAGTACAGATCCCCCATAACAGGGGGGTTATACAGGTGCTGGTCATAAAATTAGAATGTCATGAAAAAGTAGATTTATTTCAGTAATTCCATTTAAAAAGTGAAACTTGTATATTATATTCATACATTACATACA
>JAUBOC010000127.1:14801029-14821992 GCA_032275365.1 Anablepsoides cearensis | reverse complement strand
ATTGGCTGATTAGAAATTAAGTGTTAACGAGCAGTTGGACAGGTGTACCTAATAAAGTGGCCGGTGAGTGTATAATGTGGCCATTTGGTCTACTTTATACATAAACCTGCTAGTTTGTCTGCATTTAATTTTCCTAATTTTGTTCTTCCTTTTTTTCTTTTTCCAGGCCTGAGTAACATTATAGGAATCATTGTGTACATATCAGCCAATGCCGGTGACCCTTCGAAGAGTGACTCCAAGAAGAACAGCTACTCTTATGGCTGGTCCTTCTACTTTGGCGCCCTCTCCTTCATCATGGCAGAAATGGTGGGTGTGTTAGCTGTGCACATGTTCATCGACAGGCACAGGGAGCTGCGAGTGGGAGCGCGAGCTGCAGACTACCTCCAAGGCGCGGCCATCACACGCATACCAAGCTACCGTTATCGCTATCGACGCCGCTCACGCTCTTCATCCCGCTCCACGGATCCCTCGCAATCTCGCGAGGCATCTCCGGTGGGCCTCAAAGCCTTTGGGACGCTGCCTTCCACTGAGCTGTCCATGTATACACTGCCTAAAGGCCAAACAGGCACGCCGACAGCTACCTATAACTCTACAGAGAGGGACCACAACTTCCTACAGGTCCACAACTGCGTTTCAAAGGACCTCAAAGACTCAGGAGGCCACAGCAACACCGCCAACAGGCGCACTACACCAGTATGAAACAGAAATGGACCATAGATTCTAAAATATATAAATAAATAAAAATAGGGGAATGTTGGTGAAAAGCACTTAAACACAGATTCTTTGTGTAAAGAGGCAGAAAAAAGAAGTCATGAATAGATGGATTGAGAAGTGATTGTAAAGCAACTGGAGATATTCTGAATTTAATTAGATAATCATTGAATTTATGTCTAAAAATGAAAAATAAAAAAAGGAAATACAGTAAAAACGCATTAAAAAAGAAACATGCATGATTTTCCCTTGAGCCATTGTTAACAAATTCAAACATGTTTGAGGAAGGGTTTAAGTCAAGAGGGAGACGTTCAGTAGGGTAGGGGGGCTTTGGATCTATTGAGTGGTGGGCTGGGCCAGACTGCCTTTTCAAAGGTGAACTTTTATTTTAATTTTAGTTTTTTCTCAGTCTGAACAAAAAGTGGTAGGCTCAGATAAACCTGCCTTTGCACTGTCATACCACATGCCCTCCAACACACACGCCATAAACTCCCTTTCTCCCAACTTTGTTTAGTTGCTGTATCTTTTTTGATTTTGTGTTTGTTTTTATTGTACAGCGTCCTTGGGTGTCCTGAAAGGCGCTTTATAAATAAAATGTATTATTATTATTATTATTATTAATTACATCAATACTGTGAATCAATGCGGCATGGGATTCAAGCAGGAAGCAATCCAGCCCGCAGAAAAAGTAAATACATAAAAAAAATTAAAACACTAAAAGAAAAAAAAACTGCTATTATATGTATTGATTATATATAAATATATATGTTAATATATCATGACTAGATCTCCCTGGTGCAAAAAATGTCAACACCAAAAAAAGGTAAGGTAACTTGTGAGTTACTTACAATTCAATTTAGTCAACGAGAGAAACTAAACCAAGATGGAGGATTCAGCATCATGACTAGCTCATCTGTCGGCAAAGGCGCCATCCTACTTGATAAACTGATATTGATTAGTAATAGGCATATTAGATTTTTTTAACAACAATAACAAAAAGACATTTTCTTGCAGTTCAATAACAACCCTGGCAGCCATATTTGTTCAGAGTTACCAGGGTTAATGCTTTGTGTCGTTTTGTTTTGCTTTTTTTTTCTTTTCTTTTCTTTTTTGTTTTGTTTTGTTTTTTTGTTTTGCCCCATAAAGGGGACAGAGTGACGTGAGAACTCTTGAAAAGGGTTCATCTCTCTGCAAACTTGAAAATGACTGTGGACAATGAAACGCAACTACTGCCAAAAACACACAAAGTAGTGCGTGAGAGAACACAGCTACCAGCTGAAGTGAAGTGACTCCAAAAAAAAATTAAAAAACAGAAAAAAATTACCAATTTACATGCATGCTGATCAAAATCATCAAACCTGCTTTTAAGAAACCAATGTTTTGAACAATTAAACAATGATACCATGTAAGGGCAGTGGGAGCATAGAATTTAATGTTGCAGTACTGTGTCTATTCAATCTTTCTTCCTGTTTGGGGGCTGCTGGGGGTCTGGAGTGGGGCCTAACTATGCTTGAAACAAAAACAAAACTATGGGAAATGTATCAAAGCTATTTTTAAGCAAATAATTGTTTTTGCCTTTTTTCCTTTTATTTTGCATTCTCTCTTCAGTTTAAATGCAAATACAGCCTTAGTTTCCTTTCTTTTCTTTTCTTTTTTTTTGTTTTTGTTCTTGCTCTTTGGTTTTAAGTTGTGTTGTTGTAAATGAGAGTATATGAAATTATATAAAATTCAAAAAAAAAAAAAAAAAAGAACCTAATATCTTTCAGGGTGCCAAAACTGAATGATTCTGAACTTGGATGCGTCAAGTCCTGATGACAAATAAAAAAAGAAATTCACCCCTCTCCCTGCCGGGAGCTGAAGAAGTGTGTGTTGTTTTTGTGCAGCTGGAAAGAAAAAAAAAAAAAAACAACCAACAATTCAAAATTGTAAAATTGGATATAAAACCTTCAGTTTCAATGTTCGTTCACACCTACAACTTATTTATTTTTTTATTTTTGACATTGTCCTTTGATATTTGGGATTAAATAATGATTTATTAGATATTACAGCCACTCAAAACCGTAAATCACTAAAGATGAAGACAGTGTGTCCAACCATTAAAACCAACTTAAGACAACTGTTTATCTGAACAGTTACTTTACAAACGGCACCCCATAGTTATGAGCAAACTTATCTAATTACAGCTTGAAAGTTTTTACATTTGTAATCCACATGGCCTTTAAATCAAGGTGGTTATTTTCTTCAGAGATGCAAACCAGACAACTCTAGCCCAGGTATAAGGTCCACGATAAAGCTTGTTGTAGTCTGAAAATATCCTAGTTTTATGATCTTTCTTGTTTATGCCAAGTGAAAGAGTTATGAAACACAAATCCATAATTAACTGCAAAGCTACAATATTTTATTAGCTTTGAATAGAGACAAAAGATGGTGAGAGTTAAGTTTTATGATAGAAGTCAAGATGAAAACTGATCAAAAATAAAGCTAAATCTAAATCAATGCATATACAGTGTTGTTATACTTATACAATTTTTTTCAGGTCAGAGGTCTGCAACCTTTACGATTAAGAGTAATTTCTGCTCTTTGGCTCACTAATAAAATGTATCAGGAGCCAGAAAACGTTCTACAACTGTGATTGTCAACTGGTGGCCTGCGGGCCACTTCAGGTTTGTTGAATGTGGGTCTTTCTGGCCTGTGGGGGTGACAATATAAAACAAAAAATATAGAGGAAACTCTAATGTTTAATACTATGTTTACACTTTAGAACATAAGAATATGCCACATTCATATAAACAATGAAATATACTAGATTATACCAAATTTGACAAAAACTACAACAGAACAATGCAGACTTTCCTTAATATTCTTATTATCTAATCTAGTCTTAAAGGTCTATAAAGGCCCTGATTGATTTAGGAGAAAGATCGTACTTTAAGGCTGGAAGTTGGATTATTGAAGTGGCCAACAGGCTGTTAAAAGGCTCTAATCAACATGTTTCACTTATTGTGGTATTGAACAGGAAAACTGCCTTTTCTGTTGCAAGTATTTAAAAACCAAAAACTGTAATCTCATGTTAGCTTTGATGAAAGCTTCAAAGAGCTGCTGCAAAGGGATCAAAGAGCCACAGATCACAGACCCCTGGTTTAGGTGATCAGGTGGCTCAGCTGGCATTTTGTCATTTTTGTCAATCTGAAAAAAAAAAAAATAATGATTACTGGTATGTAAAATATAATAATAGGGTATTAGAAAAAAGTCACAAAGAGGATTTGATAAACAAACTAAAATAAAACAGTTGTGTTAGTTCAAGTATATTTCAAACATGTAAATAAAAAAGATAAATAACATGGAAGAAGAACAAATGTATTTATCCCCATCATTTGCCAAAACTTACTATAAATATTAATTCTTCTGTTTCCTTATTCTAAATCACACAGTAATAATTTCACTAAGACCAAAGCATTAATCTCTTTACCTATGATTCTTTAAATAAATTATTTAACAATTTAAGAAAATATATTATATTACTTTTATAGATATGTGTATTCGCATTATCTCTAATAATTAGACCACATGTTGTTAGAGAAGCTCACAAAGTGCTAAAAGTGTTAAAGTTGGACCATCAAAACTCAGAAGCCTCTTTAAAAATCTACTTTTTTTTAAATAAGTTGACAACAACTCAGCATGTTTAGCATTATTATTATGATCTGACCTTTGTGTCCTGACATTTAGGATTGCTCTTTTTTTTGTTCAGTAACACTTCAGTAAAGCAGCCTGTCCTTGCAGAGACTAGAACAAGTTGATCATGTGTCTAAGTGTTTGTCAGCTGTCAGTAAACACATACTGGTTTAGGAAGTAATGGCATACTTCTATTTTGGTTTGGTTGAATCAAACAGGCAAAACTTTTTTATTGTGCAAACATCTATAAGAGGATTTGTTCACTTTGTTAAATTACTCCTCGCTGCATCACTTTACAGATACCATTTTCATTATCGACATTTTGCTGTCTTCCCTGATTTTTAATCATATGATAGATAATATTCTTTAAGCATCTGTTTCAGTGCCCCAGACACAAGACTGTATGTGCTGTCTGTGTCTTTCTGTCCCTCCCGCTATCTGTCCTCCCCTGGTGTGATGATCAGAGTGGCTGGCATGTCTCTTTGCAGCACTGCTGTGATCACTGAAGAGAGGCAAGGGGGTGGTGAAGGTGGCGAGGAGAAGAGCAAAGAGGACCAGAGTGGTTGATCAGGCAGAGTGAAGCAGTGCTACACTGCCTCCATCTGTCCTGGAGGTACTCAGATCTTGTCATATCAAACATGGTGACCTTGGCAAAGAGTCCTCCCAATAATAAGTCTCTTGAGGCAAAATGGTTATAGCGTGATTATAGAGTGCAACAATATTAAATTCTAATAATGAAGTTGATATCAAGTTCACTATAAAAACATAACTAAATTGTTTCCTATACAGATGGGTTTTATTCAATAAAGAAATTTTGAAGGTTTGAAGTATTATTGTTTTACTTTTAATACATGAGACAACTGTGTGGAAGTTGTTGGAACTTTGTGGTCAGGACTTTAGAATTTTGGGAAATAATTCCTGTGGGTTTTTCCTTGGAGATAACTAGAGAGACTTTGTCATTGTAAATGTAACTAATTACTTCATTACACCTCTGTACAATTATCATACATTACTTGAGTAGTGACAGTAAAACAGTTTAAAGGTATATTGTAACAGACTATTGACAAAGACAGACAAATGTTTAATACTCCAATCAAACTGCACCGTGTCGTGGTTTTAAGGTTGTTTTTAAAAGTTGCAGACTGAACACACGAGGAATCAAAAATATGAAGCGAAATCAAAAAGAAAGTGCTGATGTGGCAGCCAAAACACAGGGAGAACCAAGACAGGTACAAACAACTTAATGCAGAACTGATAAAAAAAACAGGAACTCAGAATATAAAGGGGAACCCTGATGACCACAAAAAGGAACAGACTGAAAAATATGACCCAAACAAAATATAAAGATATCTATGGAGCAACGGGAGAGACTAAATTCAACTTGTTTGCACTCCTAGAGATGCCAGGTTTACAACAAAATGGATTTAATGGCTAAAATAATTGGATCATATGCATGACATGTCCCCTTTAAAATGATTATTACAGATTTCCATCTATCTGTTGTATTACCTGCTTCTCACTGTGTAAAATGCAGGGTACACACTGGACATATAGGTTCATCACAATCTCACCTCATAGGGACAATTTAGCCAATTAACCAACATGCATATTTTTGTTCTGTGGGAGGAAACTGGAGTACCTGGAGAAAACCTGCGTGCACAGGGAGAATGCACAGGCCTGGAGGCGATCCTGTAACCTTTTCACTGAAAGACAACAGCTCTAATCACTGCTCCACCCATGTTCAAAGTTTTTATTTCATATGTTATTTTCTAAGTCTTGTTACTGTATGTTTCTTTTCACATAAAACACAACATTTCCCAAACGACAGATACAATAAACTATTTTTGCTGTTGTGCTGACAAGATTAGAGGCATTACAGCTAATTATTGCTCGCTGCTGTTCAGACAGGCAGGCAGCAGACTTGGGGGAACAGCTGTTGTGTTTTTTCCCACACCTGCAATTAGCATGTTTTGTTTTTTTTAAGGTCATAGACTGTTTGGGGCTATGGAACAAGCCATGCTGGTTACATGCACACCAACAAACAGACACAAAACAAGAAAGAGGACAAGATTAAGGTTAATTATATGAAAGACTGCATTATTAATACTAAAACAGTTTTTAAATCAGTTACTGTCACTGCAGGTTTACCATATTTGGACAGATGAAAGAATTTCCATCTAATCTAAATATTGATCTTCTAGATGCCACACACACACTGTCAGTGTGCCCCAGGGAAGCTGTGGCTACAATGTAGCTTACCCCCATCAGTGTGTGAATGAGTGAATGACTGAAGTGTGAAATGCTTTGGAGTCCTTGGAGTTGATAAAGCACTATATGTGTTCAGGCTATTTACCATACAGCCTTTACTGATATGATATGATGGATGGATGGATGGATGGATGGATGGATGGATGGATGGATGTCTATCCATTTCATTGTTTTGTTTTGTACATTATAATTTATTTTAAATCCAGCTTTTTACATATATTTTGTGTAAAACCCTATAAGATAAACCTCAATAAAATAATTTCTGAAATTATAAAGCAATACATTTTCTCAATGGTGACAAGCATTATAATGATAAATAAGTCACATCGCTGCATTTGTAGTCTTATAATAGTTCCCAAGTTAAACAATAATCCAAAAAAGATGGTGAAGGAAGAAATTGTGGTTTACTTCCTCTCAAATGGTTTATTGTTTCTGTTTTGTTAAGGCTGATCTTATACCTTCTGTGACCATGTGTTGTATTCCTTATGAGTTTTTGTCATTTGGTTGCTTCCACAGTCAGTCTTATCTTATGTTTTACTTTGTAATAGCCATTGTGTTTTTGTATCATTTACATTGTTTCTCTAAATCTGCCCTGTATTTGCCTGTACTTTCATCAGTACTTCTAAGGATTCAGCTGCTCTTTGGCAGGTCCTTGTGTTATAACTTCCCTTCTCTGTGATCCTTCTTGTTTTGCTGTTTCCTTTTGTCTGAGTTTTAATTAGTTTTCCACTTTGCTCATCCTGCCTTTGCAGCACTTTTTGTTTGATTTAGTATTCGAGTTGGTTTCAGCGACAGCTGCCAGCCTCTGCTCTTTGGTCCTCTGTTCTTCACTCACCCCGGTTGTGTGACCCACTGTTCATGAATGCTAAAACAAAGCATGGTTATTAATATAAGAGAAACATCACAGTAATTCATTCCTTGTCTAAAATCATCTGCAAGCAGAGCTGTGATATTATCTGCAAACCTTAAAACTTAGAAGCACTGCAGTTGAAAATATTCTGTTCCCTAAAAGATTTTTTTTTATTGGAGTTCCCCTGTTAACTAGGAAAACCTGTTTTGAATACTGATTTTTGAGGAAAGACAATAATATTTTAGTACAAACTAATGACTGAACAATGGAAAGCACCTCATAAATCTAAAAAAACCCCTTTTCTTTCTAACCAAGTGTTTCAATATGTTATAATGAAAATGTTTCTCCCAAAGCAATAAGCACAAGCCCACACTCTGTCTTGTGAAATGATTAGGTTGTAATCCCGAGATACAAAGCTCAGTTTAAATTTGACACGGCCTGTAAGAACAAAGTTGAAGTACTAAAAATTGGATTACTTGATAATTTTGAGAAATTTTAATGGATTTTTGCTTGTATGAGCCTGCACATTCTTCCCTTTAGGGTCAGTTTTTATGTTAAATATTTTAGAGAAATTTTGAATGGTGTCCTCATACAAACAAAAAATAATAATTTCTGTTACAAACACAGCAATATCAAACATGGTTGTTAAAGTACATATATATGTGCGAAATAAAGCAATTTATGTTTAATAAACTTGTAGCTAGAGTAAGCTATCAATCTTTTTTTGAAGGACATAATAATAATATTTAAATTAAACAGCTGCATGCATTAAACAATTGCATATCCTCAAATGCTCACAAAAATAGTGAAGATAATGAGTGAAAAAAAAAACAAAGATAAAGAGCTTAATTACTATAATTTAAAAAAATCCAAAAGTAAAAAAAACACTAATTACAAGTTGATAAATGCTGGTTTTATAATAGCATCATTACGTGTCATGTTTAATTTTACAGAGGAATTTACCTGACCTGTCATGTCTGTCCACATACAGTAATGATCAGTTATTCGTATTATATATATATAACATAGTCCATTGCAGATCCGGCCTTCTCAGATGTCTCAGCAAGTCCAACACAAGGTCAGAACTTCTTATGAGCATATAACTGAAGGCCTACATGACAGACTGCACTTGCCTCAGTTAACAGGTACTATTACCATTAGTAAAAGTATATAAAAATCCATCAGAAGAACAGCTGCATGGCATAGGTCTGTAACATACCATCACAGTCCTGGAACAATTGTCTTTAGACCAAGTTGTTCATAATAATAAACAGTGCCAATAGGGCAATATGGCTGAATAATGTATCACATTATAAACTTTTCATATTAGTAAGTGAGTAATTAAGTAAGTCCCATAAGTACATCCCCCAGAGTGCTTTGTGTTTCTGTGAAATTGTCAACATTCTATTGGACATATTTTCTATTGATATTGATCACATGTCTAATCGCTATGTTTTTTAAGGGCCACGTTTAGCTAAAACCTTACACAGCTTTTAAACACCAACGCCTAAAACCAGCTGTCAGGTGAGTGTGGAGAGTTTAGGATTTGGGCTCTTTTCTTTTACAACTGCAGGTCTTGAGCATCTTTCATGTAGTCAAACAATTAACTCTTCTGTTTGCAAAAACAATTTCTCAAATGTAGGAGTTACAAAACAATATTTATCTCAGGCCCTAAAGGATATCTGTAACTGGATGACTAAAAAAATGCAAATCATTAATGACCTCAAATCCAGGTATTAACTTCATTAAAATGCTTTGGTGGGATAATTAATGAGTTGTGATGAGGCAATAACAAAACCTACATTTATAGATTTGCAACTTATGATAACATGTTGTTTTAGGTTTGCACATTTTGAGTTTTCATAATTTTACAGTATGTCTAGATATGTTAAACTTTAGAAATAAAAGATGAGTTACATTTCTTTTAAACTATGATTATTTTCAAAATGCACGATTTTTAGAATAAATCTTTATTTCAAAACAGACAGAGAAAATTGTATATATACACATATGAATACAAATTTTGGCCAATGATCAGGGCAATCAAGGAGTAAATTGAAGTAAAACAAATATTTCTCGCTTTTCACGTCATTAATATAATTTTAGATCATTTTAAAAACACAAAAGGAAACTAAATTCTAATTCAGAATCAGTATATTTGGACTCTAAACGGAAGCTGTGTTATCATTATAACAGAGTCGGTACACTGCATGCAGCGAATAATGTGATATAAAAAAACACATTGTGTCTGACTTGAACTAGCCTCATTCGAGTGGTGGCAGCTGGTCTGAGAGGAAGGGAGACAACAAGGACTCGGCTGTGACCTGCTTTGAATTGGAGAGCGCTAATTAGAATGATGATCACTGGTTGTCAGGGCTGCACCGAGCATGGAGCAAGGTATACACCTTGGGCACCAGGAAAAAGCATTTAAGCCTCAAAAGAAAGGTGACAGCAATTAAGGGCTAACTTAAAAAATACAAAAAAAAAATAAAAAATAATAAAACAAAGCAAACCCATCTAAGCATAGAGATGTGACAAAGATACTTTCCCCGCTCCTTTCTTTAACATAAATTTTAAGAAAAATCTGCAAAATGAAACCTTTCTCTTGGTTAAAATCAAAAGCAGCTAAGGATGAGTGAGGGAAGTGAAGCAGAAGGAAGGAGGTGAAATATAAGCCGTTTCCAACAAAATGAGTTGGAGTCTCATTGTGGTTTTAATTATTATCAGTGTGAAAACAAATCCTATTATCTCTGCAAAGACATGAAAACAAAGGGAAAGCAAACACTGTCAGAAGCTGATTATTACAAAAAAAATCTTTATTGGTGCTCTCCTTAAATGAGTTTTAACAAGGTGCTCTGCTTTTACATTACAATAAAAAAATGTGTTTTCACATACATCATCAGTACTACTTCAGCTTCAATAGTCCACAGTCAATTAAATCTGAATAGGAGCTTAATGTCTGTGACTGTGAGTGAAATGAAGGCGGTCTAAACTGGACTAAGATTTTGGATGGTCTCACGGTGTTGTTGGTAGAGAGAGTGGAAAGCTTGGGCTAAACTGAGGAGCGGTGCATCACAGTTTTCCATCTCTTTCTGAAAGAAATAAAAAACAAATAACTTTATTACTGATAATAAATATTACTGCTGCATTAACTGCTGTACTACAGGCTATTACTACACAGGAAAAAAGTATCCAAATGCAGTTTTATTGGTCATTAAGAGCTCAACAATAAAACGTGGAAACTATAAAAATTCACAATATTGACAGCACAGAGTATTTTGTGTATTTTCAGCTACACTCACAGCAGATGTTTCATGATACTCCAGTTCCTGGCTCTGAGCCCAGTCTCGGGCCACGGATGTCTGTACTTCTCTTCTAGCAGACAGATCTGACTTGTTACCTACAAGCACACCTAGAAAGCAAACACACGGCAACCTGAACACAAATGTCAAAAAAACAAAACAAAAACACATTGTTTCCATCTCTACATACAACTCAATTTTTCACACTTGGAGTCACAGCAGCTACAGAAATATCTGAACAACTCCACAGTGAAGAGGTGTGTCCGTGTTGGACAGGAGGCTGAGTACAGGGAACTGTTACAAGGCTGTGTAGGATGGTGTGGGATTGATAGCCTCCTCTTGAAAATGAACAAGACAAAAGTATATAATTGTAGATTTAAGGAGGATCAGGGGGAAAAAAAAGCTGAAGACTATTTGCATCCAAGAAGAAAAGATGAAGGTGGTGAAAGACTGCATAAATATGAACATAATGTTCAGTATCTTCTGTAAATTTGTACTGGAAAGTGTCATTTTTTGCAGCAATATTTGGATCAACAACAAAGCTGGCAATGTGAACAAAGTGTTGCAGAAGCTGCTCAACGTAATAGAAAGTATATGCTTTCACTGAAACATAACAATCAAAGGCCACAAACAAGTCAAATAATTTCATGCAAAATTGACTTTTTTGGGGCTTTATACTGTATCGTGTTATAATGTTTTTCTTTCATCAAAAACATACCCAGAGTGTTGCTTTGACTCATTCATGCATGTTTGAGAAATCATTTCCTGTGGAGCAGCCTAAACGCTTGCTGGTGCAAAGAACCGCCTATGTACACAAAGCTCCTCCCTGGAGCTCAGTCTGCAGCCGAGCTCCCGTCCCACAGAGCAGCCCTCCCCCAAAAGTGCTGTTGTGGAGACGTGCTGAAGTGGGAGTGTCAGAAACAGAAGAAGGTGTTTAGATAGGCTATGATGCAAAGTCATCTGTCTTAATATGGCCCTGTAATGTACTTAAGATCTGTTCAGGGGTTTTGTTGTTTTTTAAAGTTGTAATTTAGCATCTTGGGTTTTCTGTTTGTTTGTTTTAAATGTTGGTATTTCATTTCTTCTTTGTCTTTTAGGGATTTTACCTGGAACATGGAGACCTTGGCAGTGTCCACGAACCCTTTCCATCCAATGACTGCAGTTGGCAAAAGACTTCTCATTGGTCAAATCAAACACCAGACACAGCAAGGAAAGTTCACCCCACTACAGATGATGATGGGTGGCAATTAGATTTAGAAATGGGAAGAAAATAGTAAAGATATCAAAGATGCCTCACAGATTAGCTTCATTTTATCTACAGTTTTGACTAAACAAATAATACTAAAGCTCTCCTGTATTTTTACATCTTGAGGAGCTGTGTAACTTTGGGTGGGAATTATTTATTTTTAATAACCTAATGCAAATATTAAAATAATCACAAAAATAGCAATCTAACCATTTTCTCGCAGCCATCCACTAATGTTGCCTTTCCTGGAGTGTCTAAGATGTAGAGTTCCTGAAAAAAAGACAAAAAAGGAAGGCAACTGTGTTAACAACAGAGTATCAAATCATTTCTATTTTCCTCTACAGCAAAGATATTAACCCAGTGTTACTTAAAATTCTGTAACTTTTTCATAACATCATAACATTTTTGTTGTAAAAGTAGACAGTTTAACCAGTTAAAAATAAGAGAAAAGACCATTTCATATTTTTAAGGACAGGTGTCTGAGACATTTTTCCAATGGTCAGGCAGAACACAAGTTGTGAAGTTAATCTAAATGGTAAAGGACCTGCACTGCATTTTATTAGGTCAAAGGATCAAAGTGCTTCACACTATTCACCCATTCATACACACATTCACACACTGATGGCGGTAAGCTACATTGTAGCCACAACTAACCCCGGGGTTGACTGAATCTACTGCTGAGGTCATAAGGGCAGTAGTCACAGAGCTGAGTTGGTGAGTAAGTGTGAGCAGGATGGAGGCACAAACAGCAGCTCAATGGGCTTCTGTCACTCCAATGGTTCCAGGATGAAAGAAGGCTTAAAGAGAGGCTGCTCTCTCAGTGTGAAACACATTCAAACAACATCAAAAGTCATGTTTTTCTGTATCTCATTCTGCAGATAAACGCCTTTAGATGAGTTGGACACATCTCCTCTATATGTACAAACTTTATTTCTGGGATGTTGATAAATTTCCTCTCAATAACTAATCACCATATATTCTTCTGCAATTCATTACAAGGTCTGGATTCTGATCTTGTCTTCACCTAATCAGTCTTTGGTCCAAAAGTAGTGTGTCTTGATGTGTGGCATGGTGCATTCCATTTGTCGTTGGAAGTCAGATTATTGAGTTCTAGTCTTTTCCTACATGTTCTAGCAAAAAGTATGCTTCATCAGGGATGTTAAGCAGACGCAACATGAACTAGTAGGTTCTGTCAGTTGTTGAGTTGATTAAGGTTAGATCATAGCACCTATTGTAATACTGTATGTGGACACTGTTCAATAGGCTATGCAAAGCAGCGATTACAGCCATCGTCTGTCTGACAACAGGTTTTAAACATGGCAGAGTGTTTTGTTATCACCAAGAAGGGTCTAAATTTTGAAACAGCATATATTTACATTAATAACAAATGATTTTAAGTACCGCATCTCTGCAATGATTTTATACTGAATTCAAAATGTACTTGCAAATTTCAAAGAAGTACAAAACTTTGAATAGCTTACCACTGAGTCATTAGTCTCTGGGATGGTGACAGACTTCATCAGCAGCTCCACTCCTGTTGTCTAACAAGCAAATAGTGAACAAAAAAGGAAAAGTAAATTAGAGAGCAATTGTGTCATTAAAAACTAAACAATATGATGTGTTTTGTCTCTCTGTCACATTTTGAGTTACTCTAACCACATTTAATTGATTCTTTTGTGTGGTTACAATCAGCAGAGAAGAGAGAGAGAAAGAGCGGAGAGTCAGTGAGTTGTCTTTGCAGACGGTATCACAGCGAACTGTCGGTTGTGATTTATGGTTAATGTAAAAAACAAAGCCATGACTAATTTGCGGCTCGGCTTGTCTTGAATGCAGATTCCCGGTTGTGATGTTCAAATCCCTTTTAGAGCGTTACGCTGCCTCTCCATTACTTTAAATCTTACTGTCTCAATAAGGATAAATGCACAGGGAGTGGACAAGCAGCTCTGTGTTTAATAGCACTGCAGTGGAAAGCATTAGGACAAGGTGAAGCTCCTCATCCTCATTTAATGAAAAACCTGGAGGGTGAAGGTTTACATAAATCCAAATGTGACGGATGCTACAAGCTGATACAGCGCTTTGGCTCTTGTCAAAATCTGGTATGTTTGTCACACAACTGGGTAATTAATGAAAAAAACAACATACAAAATTAGGTAGCTATTTATTTTTGAATACTTTTGAATACACGAGAGACATTTGAATGCATGAGAGCCATTTTAAATACTGAAATGAAATATTTCCTAAAAATATCTTCATCGATGGCTGTAAAAAACAATACATATGCAAGAAAGTCTGTCTTTTATGTGCTGCATTTGATATTTTTAGAAGTGCATATTTAGAACTGCTATTGGTTTACCTCTGCAGACGGCAGACAGAAAGTGAGTGTTTGTTACTTAAATTCCTGCTGAACTGTATGAACTTGTAAGAAAACAAGTGAATTAGTCGATAAATGTGTCTGCTTCTTTATTATGGAGGAATGAATATTTTATTGATCCTTTCTAGAAACCCACAGGTTCCCAGCAGCAGTTATGTCACACACAGACAACATCATCAGCAAGGTATTAATAAGAAAGGTACGTATACTAAAACCAAAAATACACTAATATTAAAATGAAAATATAAAAACACAAAATAAGATCAGAAATAACTAATTTGAATAATGGTTTCAGCAAGCAGCAGCTACACCAAGTTTGATGATTTGTCACAAAAAGAGAATTAATATTTGATTAGACATAAAACAAAACAAAATATGATGTATGAATCTGAAGTCCAAAACATATGTCCACAAACGTTTTTCTTAGACCAAAAAAATTAAAAAATTAAAATCAGACGTGGTGGAATTTATTTTACCTTCCTCCTAGATACTGATGCAAGATATTGCAAAGATTCAGATTATGTTATGCTATGTTGTAAAAGGCAATTGAAAAAATGTTAAATTAAAAAAAAAATCCAAAATTTAGCAACATAAACAGAAAAAAAGACAGGTAAAAAGTGGAAAAAAGAATAAAGAAAAAGTTTGGCCAATTATGGATTTATCTTTGCTTTTGTCATAAATACAATGTAGCATCCAGCAGAACTTAAGAGGCCCTGAGCAGAGATAGTTGCAGGCTCCATTTCTCTGTATAAATTCATTGATTTGAGATAAGTAGTGACCTTGGGGAAGTAAGTTAGTTTTTTTTTCCCACATCAGCATCTAACTCTAAATTGATCTGATCTCAAGACCTCATAGTTAACTAAGCATGCCGAATGCAAGAGACTGAAATTTTACAAACACACACACACCAAAGCTCTTCACACTTTGTGCTTCTGTGAAACACAAATACACAAACTTCAGATCAACATTTAGCTCATTTATACACAGTCACAGTTCATAACAAGCACGGGGTGATACGCTCACGCACACTTACAGACAGAACATGCTGCAGTCCCACTAGAGTGTGGTCTAATGAGCCGGTGTGATGCATAGGAAGCTTCTCACTGGAATGTCAATGAGGGCCTATTAGCAACAAATAAGCTCAGAATATTGCTACCAGCCCGACTGACATTTTCAAAGGAGGACGTGAGCAGCTGTTTTAAGTAGCTTACTGTAGAACTGTGATGATAGAAGTACCTCCTGGTACACCGCTCCTGGTTCACTGACTTACAGCAGTACGCTGCTTCATTTATGGTGACTCGAGTCACTTGGCCGATACACGATGGGGGCCACTGATGCTTACACATATTTAATGATGATTGCTCATATAATTTAATGTTTAGCACTTTATAAAACTTATTTTAGTGAACTATAACTTTATTAGATGGGTCTGTAAAAATTGGTTCTGGTTTTTAGGCTGATTTAAGCTAAGGAGCCTCTGTAATGTGGTATTAATGTGTTTTTGAGGCGCTTACAGAGATTTATGTAATATAATTTCTGACATTTCAAAACCATGCAAATGCAAGTATAAGCATAATGCCATTTAAACACACTTTAAACATCTAATTTTAGGTAATCAGTAATTGTTTGGTTAAAAGGTTTAAGGCAATGTTAGTTCAATTGAAATTAATAGTTTTAATAGTCAATTCTGTTCATTTTTAAGATTTTATTTATATTACAGCAAGTTTATTTGTGTGCTTTACTCTTAACTGTGGGACTCAGTATAATTGTGTATAACATCTTTCTCTTCTTTCCTCTTTTTTAGTTTTGCATGAACATTTACACAATTAGAAAGCAAACAAGCGGCTATAGAAGCCCTGCACTGTTGCTGCACTGTGTGTTTGCTTGTTAAGTACCTGTTCTAGTGGCTTTCCAGAATCCTGCTGTATTAATTATCGACATCCCTGTCACCTCAAAACCCCAATACTGCTGAAGCAGCAAGACCAGAACAGACACAGACACACACTTGGCTTTCATCCAGTATTTTTCACCAACCTGTTCAGTACTTTATTGACCCGTAAATCTTGGAGGTAAACTGAGCAAACAGTAAGTTTTGGAGAAATTACGGTGTGCAATTTCATGTGTAAGGATTATTGAAGTCACCTGTGTTTGCAGTGTATTTTAGTCTGAAACATTTGGAACAACATAAGAGAAAAACCTTAAACAGCAGCAACATCCATAGATAACAGAGTCAGGTTAATGACGTGGTTCATTCCCGCATGAAGATGAGCATTAATAATGCAGATTGGCCACCTTTGCATCAGCATTAATTGTCACATTAGGCTGTTTTGCACTTCAGTAAATCCAAGCATATAAGATCTAGGCAACGCACAAAAAAAAGTTTAAAAGGGGTCTCTTTGTCAGTGGTTGATGCTTTTTTAACTATTTCAAATCAATTCAATTCAATACAGTTTATTTATAACGCGCCAAGTCACAACATATGTTGTCTCAGGGCGCTGTATATTTAAAACTTACACATAGGTGTATGATAAAACAGGACCCCCCCCCCCCCCCCCATTAGATTTAATACAAGCCACTGTTAAGATCAATTTACTCTACATGCATAAAAAGATACAGTTAGATCACAGGTAAATCTTTAAACATTTGAACAAAATGTGGTAAAATGTATTCCTCTGCTTTAATAACTTATCTGAAAGTAAATAAAATACACGATGGTCTGCATACTACCATGTTCACTCCAACATATTTGGATTTGCCAGCATTCAGCTCTGGATTAGACAACAGCATTATCCCATCAACCTTTAACTTGGATGTTTAAGTGCTCTCACCATGCTATAGTTCTTCTGGAAGAGATTGCCATCGCTGTAGAACATATGAGAAAGAGAGCTTTTGCCCACCGCAGCATCTCCTGCACACAGAATAAACAGCACTGTGAGAGTTGCATTATTATAGCTTTTTTTTTTTTTTTTTTTTTTTTTTAGTTAGCAAAAATTAAGAAAGAGCTCATGTGCAGAATGTTATTTGCCAGCTAGAGGTTTTGAGCGCTGTAAGAATTGCAAATTACATTTATCTGGTAAACTGAAAACATATAACTGAAAAAAAACATTAAGCCTATATAAATATACGTGTCAGAGTTATGTGGATACGTGTGTTTTGCCGATTAGCATTAGCATCTGCATCGTAAACAAACGTAGCATTCTCCTACCGACAAGCAGACATCTTGCCCTCAGCTTCACCATTACAGCAGAGACCTTCGTGACGCCGTGAGTAAAATATATATCGTTTTATTCGTTTAGACTTAACTAATTATGTCTTCTTTGCCTCTGCTTTATGCTGTTAGCTTCTCCCCTACACATCAACAGGAACAAAACTCGTTTCCTAGCAACTTTCCACCGTAGTGTCTCATTGGTCCACTTTGCGATTACGTAACTAATTATCCTTCTCTCTTATTGGCTGTTTGTGTTAACATGGGCTTTTTCTTTCTCCCTAAAAGGTCTGCAAGGCCGAGAGTGTCTAAGCAAAAAAAAGACAAACATAAGCTCCAATAGAACGCTAATGTTATTATGTTTATCTTTGTTTTCACTTTTTACAGAAACATAAAAAAGTCAAACAAGTGTTGAGCACGAGACCATTTCAGTGGTGGGTTTATTCGTGTAGTTCTGGGAGGACCTCATGTGACCACTAGAGGGCGTAAAACACATGCATCTTCAAATAAATAACTTGATTTAAGCACTGTACTTCCAGTTACGTACCCATGAAAGGTACCCTCTTAGATTGTCTCATCTCTTCCATTTTAGAGGTACAAGACTCTCTTTGTCTCAGCGTTATCCCTGAAAAGGACCAGTCAACTTCAAAGCGCGTGACTCATTCCTTGCAATCCCGTGAACACAGGCGCGTGCCCCCCCCTCCATCCCATACCCTCCATCCACATCACCGTGCTCGTGGTGCGTGTGTGTGTGTGTTTCTGACCGGGGATGCGCTGCCCGTGAGATAACGCTCGTTCGGTCCGAGGCGTGACAACAACGGAGGCGCGCTCTCGTGGTTTTGCCACACGGGTCGAGCTCCAGCCAGCGCTGCAAGAGAGGGAGAGCAACATCATCAAAATAAATAAACACACAGCTCACACACCTCCGTTCTGACATTTTGAGCGACAACAGGGAGGGTTAAATTTAACACAGGGTGTTCGAGGTGGTGCGTCGGGGGAGCCTGTGTGGGTCAGACGCGCATCCATCCGTGCGGAGGCAGGATAAGAAGAAGAAGCTGAGTTTTTTTTTTTTTAATATATATATTTATTTATCTGTGAGTGTGTGTCCGGTGCTCTACACGCCCTGTGCCTTTGAAGCCGCCGTGGGGAGGGAGAGGTGGATCTGAGAGGCGGACCGTCCAGCAGAGAGGACAATGGAGGGGATGCAGGCGTACGGAGCGGGGAAAGCCGGAGGAGCCTTCGACCCCGTCACCTTCCTCCAGCAGCCCCAGACCATTCTCCGCATAGTGTCTTGGGTAAGAACCGCTCTCAACTACAGCATGTAATAGAAATAGGCGTGTTTGTTGTTGCGTTGTTTTTACTCCTGAAGGCCTGTGTGCAGTTCACATATTTTGTTCATCTATCCGACCCTTTAAATCATGATTGCATCAATTACTTTGACACATTCTCATACCTAAGTGGGGGCAGAGTCTGCAGGCCTGTTAAATTCATGGTTTCACAATTAAACATGTAATGTAATGATTTTGAGAGGCATTCTGGTAAGGCATTCTGGGAAGATTTAATAACCCTTTTTTTAATGAGAGAATAAAGCAACAGTTGGGAAAATTTGAGGGGAAAGTTTAACATGACCAAAATGCTTCAAGTTTAGTCAAGTCACTTATTAGAGAGGCAGACACACTCCAGTTTTATTTAATAATAAAAAAAATAAGCAGTCCAAATCTTAGCAACTCATCCTTCTCCCCTTTCTTCTATTTTATAAACATTGACAGAAAGTTTCATCAGTTTAGTATCCTAACTATAAAAGCTGCTAACCACATGATGTGGATGGAAATATACGGCCCACTAAACCAAATGAAGTTATTACAATGGAAACCATATTATTTTAAAGCATTTTAAATTGGTGATTTGGTTGTTGAGAACAACCATATTTTAGCAGCTTTTCTCATTAGTTTGCCAGATTTTGGTGAAAAAAAATGCACGTTTATTTGTTGATTCACATGAAGTTGTTGTTTCTCAAATGAGAAGTTGAATAATGTGAGTTTATATGGCCAGTGGTGATCTGTAGGAATCAGGGCATGCGTTAGCCAATATATAATTATTCTGGAAAAAATGTTTAGATTTTTTTTAAACAAAAATTACAATATTTGCTGACATCAAACATACTTTACAACCTCTAAAGAAACTTGCACACATACAAATAATATACTGATCATTCTCACTTAAAAAATATCAGTTCAATGAGCTGGTTGTAGCAGCTGCTGATGATTATTTCCCTACTTGAGAAAGCATAGTCAGATATGGCCAATGGGCAATTACACAACCAAGACAATTAATCTTTTGTTTTATTTTCAGTTGAAAGTTTGACTTCAAACAAGTACAATACTAATAATTCAAATTAAATGGGTTCTTTTCACAATTTGAATGTTTGTTGACATGAGCAAGTGGAGTATTTCTTTTAAAACAGCATGGGGTTGTCTCGCCCTAAGTCCAAAACTTATTTACTATGTGGTTCGGCTGATAAATTAATTAAACAGTCTGGAAACACATAAATCAAACCTGTTGACTTATTATGCCAATTAATTGTCATTTAAAATGAAACAACAATAATATAGGTTATAAGATTTGTAGCATTAGAAAAGATCCATTTGAAACAGTGTAGGTCAGTTTTCAAATGAAATGAAGGTAAAAAAAAAACATCTTCATCAAATCAAAGTAATTTTTACAGTTTCTTAAAGTTTCAGTTATACTTGTTGAATAAATAATGTGCAAAGGACCTGAAAGAATATGATTTGCCTGCAAATTATTTTAAAATTACAGACAGAAATGGCTGTTTTCTTGTAAAGTTCAAGACGGTATATGAGGAAAAGTCACGTTAATGTTACTAAGTGTTCAAATCTAAAAATCTGCTTGTGATAAAGCCTTTGTTGAATCACAATAAAACAATCAGAAGTGATGTTTTCATGTGGACACACTGAATGCTGAGGACGCGTTCATTCTGCTCCACATTAGTTTTTATTAAAGTTTTACCCAGCGTCAGACCTATGTATTAAACATGAAGAGTCTTTGGGATCCTCGTCACAGAATGCCTCGCCCTGCAGTGTCATCAGAGCAACAACAGGTCTCCATAGTAACAGCCGCAGGCGGAGCTGCGATGTTTTGTGTGATGGCGTTAGCGCTCAGTCCCCAGCCGTTTGTGTGGGAGGAAACTGTCTGCGCTTCTGAGCATCTCTCTGGATCAACAACGTGAAGCGGCGATGAATGCGCAGACAAAGAGGGAACTGATGGATGGGCGGTCGAGGAGGGGGGGGGGGGTGTCTGTGTCCTGCTCCTTGGGACAT
>JAUBOC010000127.1:14773862-14785916 GCA_032275365.1 Anablepsoides cearensis | reverse complement strand
TGTGTATTATTCCAACTTTCTTAAATATAAAGAGGTTTTCTTTGAATTTTTGTATTTGAAGAATATGCATGTCACAGTCACTTTAAATAGGTACTATTTATCTAAAAAAATAATTTTATACATAACAGATTTAATCAAAATCTTAAAAAAAAATTGAAATAAAATTACCAATGCATCTTTTTTGCTTCCTAAAATAAATAAATAAAAAAGAAGAAGAAAAGTTTATCTATGTATTAAATGCAGAATTTATTAATTAATTGCTTTAATTATTTATTTATTTTTTCTCTCTCTTTTCCAGCGTTCTGGTCCTTCATGTGGTTTGTGGGTTTCTGCTTTTTGGCCAACCAGTGGCAGGTGACCAAGCCAGAGGACAACCCACTGAGGGAGGGAGGAGACGCTGCCCGGGCAGCCATCACCTTCTCTTTCTTTTCCATTTTCACTTGGGTAAGCAACTTTATGGTCAAAGATTCATTCAGTTAAATAAACTATTATTTACAGTTTAGGAGGTTACACTTTGCATATGAGGACATCTTTATTAGGCCTAAAATATTTAAAGTTTATTTGTATATTTGTGGAAAATTGAATTGATGAGAGTATGGATGTTTTGTTTGTTTGTTTGTTTGTTTGTTTGTTTTTTTCTGACAGGGTGCTCAGACTTTCTTCTCTATAGAGAAATTAAAGAATATTACATTTGAAGAGGAGTATACCAAGTTGTTCCCTCCTCCTCAGCCTCCTCAACCTTTTGTCTGACTGTTTTTCCTACCCCACCCCTCCACCCCCCACCTGCTGCCTCAAACCTCTGCAGTTAGTCATGCACACTCTCTTGTTCCTTCGTAGCATCATGAACCAACTGGTTTAAAGGCACTTGGCAGAACGGCTGGAAGTGCATTCAGCTCCATTTAAAGAGTGAGAACAGTTGCAGCGTCATAGCTTTGATGCAGACGTGCAGCAAAGCACAGGCAGACTTCGCTGTTTTGACTGCTTTATATTTGGCTGATGAATCGTTTTAAAAAAGCACAACAATGAAGCAGTATTATTTTTCTTACTTTTATCGGTTCTGATTTTGTGGTCATTAAACTTATATCATGCTGGAAAATTTATTATTATTAATTATTATTAAAACAAATCAACAGTCAGCTACAGTTCATTTGGGAAAATCTTAATCCCTGTTTAAAATGTTTTTCTTTTGTCATTTGTTAATATCAATGATGCACCCACCTACTAACCATTCATGGGCTATGTTACTATTTCTGTTGGAAGTTGTTCCTGCTCATTTGTAAGAAAAAGAAATATTTTTGGGGAATGGAAGGAAGAATTTTTGTTTAAAAAAATAACCAGAGTAATGCAGCTGGGGTTTAAAGTGCCTGGGACATGCATATACTTCAAATACAATAGATCAAAGAAAACATCTTTATTCTTAAGAAAATTGGCATAATATGATTTTACCCATTTTGTCACATAACTGGCCTATTTTCTTTTGAATTTGGCTCAGCCAAAGTAAAACAAGAAGTGGCATCAAAGGGGAACTCATTAATAAAATAAACTCTCTGGTCTCTGTTTATTAAAAAAAATATTTAAACTTTAACTCCTCTTTGTCTCTCTTTGATAGTGACTCAAAATAATCTAAAGCAACATAAGATTCTTCTCTACAGTCTGTGTTGTTAGCCATTGTAGCAATGATCTGTTTACATGCAGACATTCCCTTTGACATCACTTCCTGTTTCTTCACATGCAAATATCTCAACAACTGTTCATCTCAGCGGTGTGAAATTTGTTTTGCAATATTTTATCAATGTTATCTTTCCAAAAATGCATTCATGTTTATCTCAAAAATTTGATGTCACAGACACTTTAAATCTCTATTGATACTCACATTAGCTGCAGCTGCACCCCTGAAGATATAAACATCCACTTCTTCCAATCACTGACTTAATAACACTATATGTTTTTTTTTCTTTTATATATATTTTTTTTTGGACTGATTAAAGATTTAGTTGTATTCGGTGTGTCGCCTTCACACAGTTGAACACTTTAGGAAACACACTTATTCACTTTCCTAAATCAACATGTTTTAGGGTTAAGAGATGGAGGTGGACACTGCAAGCTTCCAGTTTAATAATTGTAAAATTAATTACGCAATGAGGCATAATTTGTTTATCAAGAACCTTTTCACTGCACTTCCTTCAGATAAAAATCAATAGTTCTCAATTTGTATGAAAAGTTAAACCCTCTGACTGCAGGCTTTTTGTTCTAATAGAATTAACAAACATTATAACTTATAACATTATAATATGATGAACTACAGCTAAGAAAATTAAACTCATCATTTTGTTCTTCGCTATTGCTATGCCTGCCTGGTAATAATTTACTTTCTTTTGTTTTATTAGGATGAGTATGCATCACTGGTGCATTAAAAAAAAACAGTTTAATTTAGGTGCTCGTAACACTTTCATTGCATATTTATTGTGTATTTTTAGCTCCTCAGCTGTTTAGTAAGGAACACAGACACTGCTTGATTATATTGTGATTATTCCCCTGTGGACAGAAATAAGGTTGAGGTTTTATTTCTCATTATGGAGCTGAATGATTTAGAAATAGCTTTTTGCTTTGCTGCCTTTAGAAACAACCTGCTGCGACTGACTAAATGACTCATTCAGACGATCTAATAAGCTTCACGAGTTTTCTATTCAACTAATCAATGTTTTCCTCTCGCTGTTTTTCTTCCCTCCCAACCCCGCTGCTCTAACACTACTGCTTCATCATCTGTCTCCACAACCACTCATTTGCTATCTGTGCAACTTGTGCGCCCCTCTATTACCCATCTCCACCTCCAAACAACCGACTAAGGCGGGCCAGTGCTTCTTCGCCTTCCAGAGATACAAGCTGGGGGCCGACTCAGCCCTCTTCTCCCAGGACTACACTGACCCCAGCCAGGACGCAGCCGGAGCCCCCTACACATCCTTTGGAGGGGATGACTTGGAGAGCCCGAGCGGTGGAGGGGCCCAGACGAACAGCGACGGGGCCTTCGATGGCACTGGAGGCTACCAGCGTCAAGACTACTGAGCTGTGTCAGGTGTCTGATTTCCTGAGAAATGCCCCCAAAAATTCTAATTTGGAGTCATTTATGTTGTTTCTGTCAAATGGAAAGTCGTTGAGTCAAACCAAGACAGTTTTCAGTCACCACTACCGGTAGTTCAAGTTTACCCAAAACAGTTCAAACTTTGATTTAATGACAGACATGTTAATAAAATGCTTGTTTTAAAATTGTGATTGTCGGCAACAAAACATGACTTATTGATCTGAAGAAAGAAAAAAATCAGTAATTGGTTTTAGTTTTAATTTTAAAGGAGAAATGCTTTTAAATTCGTAATTTTCACATTTAAATCATTAAGTTGGGGTCTATATAAAGTGAAACTGCAATGCTTTGGTATGAATTCGTCCGTTTATTGTAACTCCACAAGCCCCTGTTTCACGCCTTTTCTGGTGTGTGTCTCAGATCAACTCGTTTTAATGCGGTTTCTTTAAATCCAAACGAGGCGCTTCATCTTCTTGAGCGATCCATTCTAGCTTGATAAAGGGGTTTACAACTATATAGCGGCGCAGAAACATTTTATTCCCAAATAAATAAAAAAAGATGTCAACAATGGAAGACTTGTCCACCCAGCCTTACATGTTGCAGCCAGACGAAAATAGATTTTGCGTGACATGTCCCCTTCAAGTCAAAAATCTTTAACATGTTTTCAGACTCAATCTCTTGTGTTTCTGCGCTAAAACAGAACATGATTCAGGAATATCAGCTGGAAAAGGTTAAGTTTGAAGGTGTCCAGAACTGATGAAACTATTGGCAGAGTTAGAGGTTTGGGGAAATGGTCACCCTATGGCCGATCAATTCTTGTGACCACATTGTTTTAATCTTCTGAGGTCAGTCAGCACAATGACTGTGATTAGTGTTGTTTGAAACACTCACATACAGAGTAGATAACAGATTTACGGTATACTGATTGTGAGCAGCCTGTTGTTGCTGACAAGACATAATAGTGTATTACAGACAAGCACGTTTGGCAACAAAATACTTTTTTGTGTGTAAAACCGGGAGTGTGTTAATGTGTCTGTGTTTGTTTTATTCCCTAATGTGTGAATGTGAGACAGTGTGATATTATGTTTCTCTTTTGTTCTGTTCGATTGTTGCCTTAGTGCTGACTGCCAAGCAAAATCCAACACAAGAGTATAAAAACACTACAGTTCACCCTCTGAATCGCTCATTTTAAACTCTTAGCTTTAGTTGAGTTGTGCACTGTTTTGGGTCTTAAAGCACATTAAAAACTCGAACAAAATCAAGCTTTTGTCCATATTATGCAGCATAGAAGTCAGTGTCTTATACTGAAAACCTCCTGCTGTGAAGGATTTATTGTTTTCTGTTTGATTTTAATGAGTCTACAAATGAGACAACATTCCTGAGTATTTATGAACATGCAATGCTTGATTTCCTTCAACAATAAAGTATACTTCTCTCTCTAAATATGCCAATCTATAATTTATTATATTTAGTTTTTGACAGAAAGATTTTGCTTTATTTTAGGGTATTATGCTAGTTCTGTATAAAAAACCTGAAAAACAAATTAAAGACGTTACATGGTCTGTTAAGTGTTAATGTGAGTGAGGTCATTTGTGCCTCATTTTTATTTTCTGTTGCTTTCAGAATAGAAAGATGTTTTTATTTTGGGATAACAATAGAAAAACTATAAAAAAAACAAGTGACCAAAATACAAATTATATATACAGTATATATATATATATAAATAAAAATATATACTCATGTACTTTATCATTTAGATTTGTGTAGTTGTAGAAATCTGTGATGTTCCTTCGTGAAATTGGTTTGACAAAGCAAGGTAAGACTTAAAAAAAGAATGTGTAAAAAAAAATGTATGTTTTTCATGTGTTTGATTTTAGCCAAAACAAATAAAATAAATAAATAATTAAAACATGTTTAAAAAAGATTATTTGTTGGTATTCCTTTCTTTTCCCGCTGGTTGTTTATCTTTGTTTGAAGCCTTATTACAGTAAAAAAAGATAACATAGTTTTAGTTTTTAAATAAATCCAATGTAAATTAAAGAAAGTGCTCCATCTGGCTTTTCATAGTGACAATGACAGTTTTTCTAAAATTATGAACAAACTGCATGAAATGTTTATTTTTTTATGACAAACATCTTTTATTTGATTTTCAAAAAGATTTAATTACTTAGGTTTGGTAAAGAAGCATAAATGACGTTTCCCTCTACTGGTTAGACCTGTAAGTGCATATTTTGCTATTATAGCCTAAAACTTAGTAAAATAATAATGGGCGGTTTATGTTTGCAACTTTTCTTTTATTTCCAACACCTTGTTAACCATTATGATTTAGTTAAATACCTTAAATTGATCATAACCATGCTCTTATGTTGTTATTTGTTTTATTAGTTGTTGTTGTTGTTATATTATGCTCATAAGATTTCAGTGATTTAAAATTAAGGACTGCTTTACATTATGATTATAGAATATTAAATATTAACACTTTGTCTCTGACCCCCCCCCCCCCCCCAAATAAATAAATAAACAAATAAATAAATAATTCATATGGGAAGTCAAATCTGCAAATTCAAAACCTGAAATTTCTTCTTTCAAAAGTTGTAATTTATTACAAGCCCATAGGATGGCGATGTTGTCAAGTAATTAGGTGCAGTAACAAAACAGAAAACTGTCGTTGTTTCACTTTCTGTGACTTAATTATATTTAAAGATTTAAGGACATTGGTTATTATTTTTGTATGCAGTTAGCATCACTATTATATCGACGGAACCCTTTTTATAGGTCAAACAAACGAGCTTGAATGCTCCTTTGTTTGATGCTTTCAAAGTCATCGGAAATTTAGGTGTAAACTGTAATTGACCATTACCTAATATCCAATTTAGATGCGCCAGATATTTACAGCACAAAAAAAATTATACTTTCTGTACTGTTTATAGTCTTTTTAGAATGTATACATTTTTACCCAAAGCATTATGAAACAGTGCGTGTTTCTGTTGTCGAAAGTGGAAATTTAGACATTGGGGAGTGTCTGTGAACGCTTCAAGTCCCATCCAACATGGCGGCGCAGCGCAGGACTTTGATGCAAAGCGTAAGTAAAAACTGTTGTTTATAACTCTTACTGGCGTTTAAGTTGCTTGTTTAACCAGGTTTAGATATTAATTTGCTGTTGTTTTTTGTCTCTCGGTGCTCGTTGTTGTTTTCATTATTTGGTTCAGTGTTGTTTACGGTCATTCAGCATTGCCTACATAGCTTTAGTTGAGCTTAAGTGCTTTGCTAGCAGTGAGTTAGCTAATAATATTTCCAAAAACAAGGTAATGACAGTATTTTATGTTTGTTATCAAGATGTAAAATAAATTACCATATATTTGGAGCAGGGGCGGTAGCTGTAACGAACTTTCTGTTTCTAGATATATTCCTAAATTTCGGTGAATTTGAGTTGTCTGACTCAGGCGTTTCACTCCTAAATGCTTGGAAAAAAAAAAAAGAAAAACACAACTCAACTGGGATGTTATTCCGTTTGCACTCCCTTGGAAGCATGGACATACTAATATATACGTCAATAAACTGGAGACGTGTCCCTTCCACTTTAATTAACTTGTTTTTTGCCGTCATCAGTTTGTAAAATAATCGCTTGCAGAAAGATCCAGGTGTCTGAATGACCATTTGTAGTTTTAGTAGTGAGTAATTGTCTTTACCAGACAATGGTTGAAGTTGGTTGGATCAATATGCTTAGTCAAAAATCCCTTTTGGCTGCACCCTCCTTTAGTACACAATACATACCATTTTAGCACATTTAAAGTGTATCAGTATTCTACACGAAGGAATCAAAAAATAGTGAGCAATAATAATAATAAAAACTGCCATAATTTGGTAGACACCCGCTTTATTGATAAAAATGTTCTGTGTTAAATAGTTTGTTGCATATATTGTATTATGTTGAAAGCATCAAAAATGTATAACAAACATGTAATGAAGCTTGTTTTGACCCCCTTCCTTAAATCTTTGCAGCATCAGAGCTGGACAGATGACCTGCCTCTGTGTCAGATGTGTGGGGTCGGCACTGCACCCAACTGTGTGTACAGCCCAGATGGTAAAGGAGCTCAGAGCCACCCCATGGAAGATGGACACCTTAGGCTGAGGTGAGTATGACTCGAGGAAGAAGTAAAGTTTTTGTCCATTCATGTCCAAAAAAATAATAATAAAATGTGTGTGTGTATATATGTATATGTATATATATATATATATATATATATATATATATATACACAGTGGGGGAAATAGGTATTTGATCTCTTGCTGATTTTGCAAGTTTGCCCACTTACAAAGACATGAACAGTCTATAATTTTAAGGGTAAGGTAATTTTGACAGTGAAAAATAGAATATTAAACAAAAATCCAGAAAATCACTTTGTAAATTATATAAATTTATTTGCATCAAATAAGTATTTGATCCCCTACCATCATTAAGCGTTCTGGCTCCTACAGACCAGTTAGACACTCCTAATCATCTTGTTACCTGCATTAAAGTTCAGTTAATTCATCATTAAAGACAGTTGTTTTAAATTGTCACCTGTATAAAATACTGTCCACAGACGCAATTAATCAGTCAGACTCTAAACTCTACAACATGGGCAGGACCAAAGAGCTGTCTAAGGATGTCAGGGACAATATCATAGACCTGCACAAGGCTAGAATGGGCTACATAACCATCAGTAAGTTGCTAGGTGAGAAGGAGACAGCTGTTGGTGCAATAGTAAGAAAATGGAAGAAATACAAAATGACTGTCAATCAACATCGATCTGGGGTTGATCTTATTGATCTTAAGGCAGTTGGGACCACAGTCACCAAGAAAACCATTGATGACATATGACGCTGTAGTGGATAAGAATCCTACAGTGCCTACAAGCTCCCCCTGCTCAAGAAAGCACATGTGCAGGCCCATCCGACGTTTGCCAATGAACACCTGGATGATTCTGAGAGTAATTTGGAGAAGGTGCTGTGGTCAGATAAGACAAAAAATCATCTCTGGCATTAACTCAACTCACTGTGTTAGGAGGAAGAGAAATGCTGACTATGACCAAAAGAACACTGTCCCCACTGTCAAGCATTGAGGTGGAAACATTATGTTTTTGGGGTGTTTCTCTGCTAAGGGCACAGGACTACTTCACCACATCAGTAGGAGAATGGACGGAGTCATGTACCATAAAATCCTGAGTAACAACCTCCTTCCTTCCGCCATGATGGGTCGTGGCTGGGCCTTCCAGCATGACAATGACTCAAAACATACAGCCAAGGCAACAAAGGAGTGGCTCAAAAAGAAGCACATTAAGGTCATGGAGTGGTCTAAGCCAGTCTCCAGACCTTAATCCCGTTGAAAACCTACAGAGGGAGATGAAACTCCAGTTTGCCAGGCGAAAGCCTCAAAATCTTAATGATTGAGAGATAATCTGCAAAGAGGAGTGAACCAAAATTCCTCCTGAAGCGCAAACCTCATCATCAACTACAAAAAAAGTCTGACTGCTGTGCTCCCAACAAGGGTTTTGGCACCGAGTATTAAGTCTTGTTTGCCAGAGGGTTCACATACTTACTTATCTCTGCAAAATGCAAATAAATTGATATAATTTATAAAATATGATTTTCTGATTTTTTTTTTTTTTAACATTCTATCTCTCAGTGTTAAAATTGACCTACCCTTAAATTATAGACTGTTCATGTCTTTGTAAGTGGGCAAACTTGCAAGATCAGCAAATGATCAAATACTTATTTCCCCCACTGTATATAATATAGGAAAACATTGCTGCTACCAGAAATATAAACCTCCTAATATTCTATTTGACTCATAAAGTTTCAGTTTACACTAAATGTTTCCTAGCTTTAAGCTTTTTAAAGAACTATTTTTATAACCTTTTTTTCCTATTTGAAATGTGAAACAATGACTTTGCATGTCTCTTTGTCTGTTGCTCACTCAGATTTGAGGATGGCTGTTTCCTGTACGGAGTTTTTAATGGTTACGATGGCAACAGAGTGGCCAACTTTGCTACCCAGTGTCTGACTGCTGAACTTTTACTTGGACAACTAAACTCCAGCCACACAGACAATGACGTCCGCAGGATCCTCACACAGGTCTGTATCTATTTGCCTGTTCATTTATGCTTATAAATCACCTATATTACGTGAAAAAAAAATAGCAATACGTTTTAACTTTTTGATATATATTTTTTTATTTACAAAATGTGTCACACATGGAGTGTATTGCAACATACAAACCTACACATTCAGCCATAGTAAAGTGATTGTTTTTTTTTAAATAATCACGATTAATTGCAAAAATAACTTGAGATTAATCGCAATTAAAATTTTTAATCTATGCCCAGCACCATGGACTGAAATTATATAGCACTTTATCAAGTCCCTCCGAACCCCAAAGCGCTTTACATTTACAGACATTCACACACTGATGATGGCAAACTACATTGTATCCACAGCTGCCTATGTTGTACTCTACAGCCCTTTTCCTGGACAATTGCTAATAAGGATGTTCCGATCAGATACTCAGTATCAGTATCGGTGGCAGATACGGCCATTTTTTGAAAATCGGGTAGTATTGGATTTAGTCATGGAATCGGGCCGATCCAGTTTTCAGCATCATCATGCTTTACAACTGCTGTTTAGAAGTCAAGACACACACAAGTATGCAACCATGTCCCCAGTGTGGGAACACTTTTCAATGGAAAACAATGATGCTGAAACTGCATCTTGCAAAATCTGCAAACCGGATGTTTCTCGAGGTTGGAACAGCAGGGCTCGCTTTAATACTACAAACCAATCGGTGTCGGAAAGGCTAATCATTAAAAAAAATTGGGATTGTATCGGGAGCCAAAAAATCTGGATCGGGACATCCCTACTTGCTAAAGTGTGCCACATTCATAAATAATGTCCTGCAAGATTTAGTCAGTTGTACATAATGTCTGCAGTTTTACACTTTAGTTCTAGGCTTACTTGATGTAACACTCTGGTAGTTATTTTAATTGTTTTGCAGTTTGTTGGATGTTTTTTTGTGCATTTGCAATTTTAAAGTTGTGATTGAAATTCATCAAGCCGTTCATCAAGTTATTTGGTTTTAGTCAGCTCCTAAATAGGAGGTAAATTGGGAGATTACGCTACTGTAGTTTTCTTATCTGCCTGTTTTTTGTGTTAATATTCAGTTTATTTGACACATTTTACAAAGCGAGTAAGTGGTAGAAAACCCTTGTGCTGGATTGTTGCAGGCCTTTGATGTGGTGGAGAAAAGCTACTTTAAAACAATAGACGATGCTCTGGCTGAAAAAGCTCACCTGTCCACCTACGCTATGCCACACAATGAGGTAAGCGCACACACAGAGTTGAGCCTTTTTATAAATGATGCTAAAAATTTCATTTTGTTTCAGTAACATCCTCAGATTTAGGCATCTGTGTGAGATAATGTCTAAATCACCAATTACTCTTAACAGTTGAATGAATCTGGTCCAATTCTCCCTCACTAGATCTTGTTCCTCCAGTTTTTGTCACCTTATAACCCAACCACCTCCCTTTTAACTGAGATTCCCCTTGATTTCATAGCTGTGTCTCGATATTTCCTCTTCCCTCTCTTATTCTCATTTTCACTTGTTTTATCTCACGTCGTCACCTGACAGTTGTGCGGCCTACTTCTACTGATTGTTCTCTATTTTCATTTCTTTTCTACTCCGTTCCTAATATTCCCTCTTATCCACAATATTACCTCCTCCTCCTTCATCTCTTCTGTCTCTGTATGCCTTCCGGCTTGTCAGAATGTGTCATTCCACCAGCTCTCTCCTCAGAGTCAGAAGGTGCAGGAACGCCTGAAGGAGCTGGAGCAGGAGGTGTCAGGAGGTGCTACAGCTGTGGTGGCGCTGATTCTCAACAACAAGCTCTACATCGCCAATGTTGGTACGTAAACTTCTTGAAATGGGCTTGAGTTGTCTTATATAAATTCAAATTATGCATTAATATTTTTAGTTTATTTGAAACATCTTTTATAAATAACAAAAGCAGTTGACTGTGTTATGTTCAGCCAATAGCAGATATTCAGTTCAGTCTTCTTCACACCACCAGATGTCAGACTTGACCCAGATTATAATTTAGTGGCTGAAAAGATTTCTTTAGGTAATAAAATAATGACAATGTCAGATACCCAAACAAAGTAAAACCCATGTCACTGGACTATTTTTTATACTTACAGGAAGATTAGGATTCAAATTAGATAAAAATTTGTATTGACAACTTGTAGCTGTACAAACATCAGAGCTCCATGACATTTTAATCAGTCCACCTATTTTTATAGATTAATTTATTTTATTTCCCAATTTAAAAATCTGTCTGGTCATTTGTGGGTTTTGTTTCCAAATTTATTTTGATGATCTTTTCATTAATTGCATCATCGTATTCTAGGCACATGGTGAAAATATGAAAATAAACATTTAATTTGGGTTTTAAATCATTCAGCTTAAAAAGTGTTTTTTATGTTAGTGTCCTAAAACCCTCAAATAATTACAATTTCATTCATTATCTTCTCTCCTAACTCTTCTAAAAAATGTTTCAAAGAATAAAACACTGATAAGGAGGTAGAGAGGTGCTGTGGTACCTCAACTTTGCAGTATTTTGACAAAAGCTTGTTGTAGATATAAAATTAAGAGTTCTGCAAAGTGTTTATTGGTTTAAAATAGGATAACACATTCTCCCTACTTGTTGTTGAGGTGATATTACTAACAGTGGTTTGCACAACACAATATAATTTATTTCATTAAAGTTTTATTAGCATTTGTGAGAAATTGCCTTATTTTATCATTATTTTATTCTATTATTACTATTGCTATTGTTACATTTTCCCTCTGCCGGACAGAAAAGACGGTTTCTATTCTATTCTATTCTATTCTATTCTATTCTATTCTATTCTATTCTATTCTATTCTATTCTATTCTATTCTA
>JAUBOC010000127.1:14760935-14773762 GCA_032275365.1 Anablepsoides cearensis | reverse complement strand
TTGTTCTTAAATAATGTATGTGAGGTCTCCATGTCAGCTTGTCATCAATGATGACACCCAGAAATTTCACCTCACTGGCTTTACAGATGTCAACACACCATCTACTTTAAATGAGGTTAAATGGTCAGGGGAGTAGAGCCACTGCTCTTCCACATGGAAAAGAGTCTGTTGAAGTGGGTTATCTGATTAGGATGCCTCCTGGACGTCTTCCTTTAAAGGTGTTCTGGGCTCGTCAGAGTAGTAGAAGGCCCATGACTTGCTGGAGGGATTGTATCCTCTCTGGCATGGGAAGCTGGAAAGTGTCCCAGAGTTTCTCTACTAGAACTGTTGCCTCCATGACCCGAATATGAATAAAGGGCAGAGGATGGATTGATGTTTCGTTCTGATGTTGACTCCACTTAAAAATGTTTGTGGCTTCAGGTACCAACCGAGTCCTGCTTTGTAAGTCGAGCATCGATGGCCAGAACCAGGTTCTTCAGATCGGTCGACCACACAGCACGGACAATGAGGAGGAGCTGCAGAGACTGGCTGCTCTGGGTGAGATGCACAGATGCATTCACAGCTGTCAAGAAAAATGACAGACATTTAATTTTTCTTTTGTAGCCCAGCTATTTAGTAAATACTTATGCTGATTTTTTATTTTTTTTCCAGACCAAACAAATCAAATGTTTGCACAGTATGTTATTTTATTGTTTTATCACAGTGGGAGTATATGAAAATATTGCTACATTAAAGCTAGAAGTGCTAGAGGGTTGAACAGTTTAAACTTAAATATTAAACAAAAAATTATTTAGGACTTTGTCACAGAAGATCTAATTTAGATCGGTATAATATCATTGATTTAGGAAGGTGTAGGAAGTCCAGCAGTGGTTTAATCGAGATGAAATTTGGTGCTTGCTAGCTTTCACAGAGCTCTACAGAATGAAAATAATAAGAATTTTATTAATTTTTTGCAAAAACCACACCTAAGTGTAGTCACTGAACAATATGCAATGAACTGTGTACACAAATCCTGTAGTCACTGGACTGAAAGAGACCTTTTGAAAATTTGTGTACAGAGAAAGATTTTAGTTATCTCGAACAAAACAAGCAATTTCTACTTTATGTGAGCCTCTCCTCCAAATAAATGTATGTGTAGACACATATTCCTTTGGTCTCCTGATGAACAAATAAAAATAAATGTATTTAGCATATTATTTTAGCAACGAAGCAGACTAGGCTTACCTTTCTCCTCCTGTTTTATGTGTGTTTTGTAGCCATTAGGCCACTAACTGTTTCACAAACACACTTGGAGTCATTGATCCATGGAGAACAGCCCATCTAATTGTTCAGTAATGAGGGCTGTAAATGTAACAGAAAATACGTACATGACAACAAGCCGTGCAGAAGAAGCATACGGATATAATGGAAAATGAAGCACATTTATCTTTTAAGCATCTCACGCCAAATGTTTAAAGAAGATTGCACTCTTGGTTTCTCTTGGTTTCACTGCTCCCAGACAGGAAGTCCTGTGATTATTCTGTTGTTCAGACCCTTCTCTGAATGATTCAGAAAAAAAAAAATCACAACCATTCCATTAAGCCAGACCAGGGTCACCTCACCCCATATTTTCATGCACCTGCAGACGCTCCTCTTAATTCTTCTTCCTGCTTCTATTTATTGCTTTTTCACTTCCCTTCTCCCCTTACAAAATGTCTCGTTCCACCTTCTGCTCTTTTAAAACTCGCCTTTTGCATGTGTCTCACATGTCTTTCCTGGTTTGTAGGTGTGGATGCAGCTCGTGTGAGACAAGCAGGACAGATAGCTGGACAGAGCAGCACAAGGAGGCTTGGAGACTACCGAGTCAAATTTAACTACAATGAAATTGATCTGCTCAGGTGACACTGTTTGCTGTATTTTTGACTCTTATAGTGACGTTTGCAAACATCTTTTTGGCTTCTTGTGTTAATTTGATTATGTTTATTATTCAATCATATTAAAACTTTTATATTAATTCCCTAAAAAACAAGTATGATTGTGATTCTGTAGTAGATCGATGAACCTGAAGTACCTTTCTGTCCCGCCTTTTCTTTTGAGTTCTTGTTTTCTTCCTCTAGCATTAAAAGATGTGGAGATCCGCAGATGTTTTAAAACAAAGCATGACAAAATAATCTGAAATTATTTCTAAATATTGAAAAATACTCAAAAAGTAATTTAGTGTAGTGAAGTTGTTTTCTGGCCAGAGGCAGTAATTGACTCATATCTCCATCAGCTGCTGCAGATTTTTCTCAATCTCAGAGGCTCAAACTATCAGTTTCTATGTTATCTAATAAAACATTTAATTGTAGCATCCTTTTAAAGCTTTTTATCAGCATTTGGACTTAGCTCTTACTAGTCAGTGATTGCTGTCTCATATTATTGTTTTAGGATGTTCTAACTTCCTCCTTTTTAAGAGCTCTTTTTGCAGTCTCATGTCTGGTTCTTGTCAGATGTCCAGATAAAGCAAACTTGCAGTTATATTGTAAGTTTCCATCAAATATAAGAGAATATTTACAGGATTCCTCCATGATGCTATCAAAGAGAGTGCTGAAAATTCAATACAATCAGACAAAATGTAAAAGATTTTTGGATCAATAAGAGTAGCCTGATATGTTTTCTGCAGGCTGGCTGCACTTAGCGTTTATGTCTCAGGTTCTGACTCTTAACTTTTCTTTTTCTTTTTTTTTCTCAGTGTGACATTTTTTATGTTAATCATATGTGACCCATCACATCGAAATGAGGGTTAAGTCTAAAAGTGGGATATGGAGAAATAGGCAAATATAGTGTTTTGATTAAAACATTTGAAAAAATTGCATTTTGTCAAAACATAATAAATGCCTTATCAATGTATCAGTTCAATGAAGTGTCTGAAATATAATCATAAAACAAAATTTTGAAGCATTTGTTTGAGCAGTAGCAAAACACCTGATTTTAAGGAAAAATGCTTTAAAATGTTAAGATTTTCCATGTGAGCTAGAAATGTTTAGTTTTTTTTTTCACCTGGGATATCTCAATATTCAAATATAATTTGAGGTTTTCTCTTTATAAGTACTTTAAAAATTCCTCATTAAATTTACATAAAATTAAGATTCAGACCAAATATTTATTTATTATCGAAACCAACAAGACAAATTAAGTCATATATATGGATTTACTTAAGATATCAGAATGATCCAGGTATCAAAATGTAGCTTTTAAAGCCAGGAATCTGAAAATGTAGTTAGGTCATTTTGATAAAATTGGACTTAATCCTCATTTCGATATGATGGCTCACATATTTTCTGTTTTACCCTCCCTGTCCTTTCTTGTGCCATCTTTTGTCTCTGACATGTCTTTACTCCCATGTCTTCTAACACGTTTAGTGCTGCCAAAACGAGGCCCATCATCCCTGAGCCAGAGATCCATGGCAGCCACTCTTTGGAAGGCGTGACCGGCTTCCTGTTACTGATGTCAGAGGGTCTCATAAATGCACTTGAATCTGCCCACGGCCCTGAACAGGTTAATCAGGTCAGCAGCTGATCTGATCAGTTATTTTCTCCTCTGGTGCTACACTCTCACAGGAAAAGTTTAGCTTCTCTTGTTTTTTTTTAACCGTTTTCTGTGCATTTTTTTATAAGTGTAATTTTTTCACCCTTTTTATGCCTTATTTCATCTTCCTCTCTCACTTTCTGTCAGAATACCTTTTTCTTTTGCTTTTGTTTTGCTTTTTTGATCATTTTATTTGAACTATTTACTGTTGCTTCTGTTTTCTAAAACGCTGTTTTGCTCCTTATTTTTTTCACATTTTTCTCCCTTCTTGTAATGTAATATTAGTCTTTTTTATTTTTTCTAACCCTCCCCGTCTTCTCTGCTCTTGTCTATAGGAAATAGTTGCCATGGTAGCAGCAGAGCTGGCCCAGCAGACCAGTCTGGAAGCGGTGGCGCAGTCTGTGGTCGAGCGGGTTAAGAGGCTTCACCACGACGTCTACGTGTCTGGTCGTCAGAGGGCGACCTACTGTTCTCGGCACGAGGACATGACTCTGCTCATCCGTACGCTCAATTACCAGCTGGCCGATTCGGCGCTCACACCCACGCAAGGTAAGAGCAACCTGTTTCAGTGGAAAAAAAACTTCTGTAATGGCTAAATCATCACCGTGGTCCTGGTTAGGTATTTTTTCATGATGTACAATAAGATTGGATTAATTTGCAATATAGTTTTAACTTGTCGAGTTTCTTTAGCTTGAAACCTTAAAAAACAATCATCATGCACTGATGGATTTAACAAGATGTTCTGGGTATTCATTACAAGTAATTTTCAGTAATCTTTTCATTGAGTTAAATCAGGACAGTTAATGTAATGGGGATTAATATTTTTGCAGTCACAGTTTTACATCACATAGTTCTATTTGTGTTGCTCTGTAGGAATTAGATTTCATTTTGACACTGATTAGTTTCTTTAAATTGTCTTTGTAAAAGTCACTTATATTGACCATGATTGATGACTGCAATAAAAGCATAAAACACACAAGGGGATGAATAGTTTTCATATGCACAGTTAGGGATGTGTACCGAATTCGATACTTTTTTAAGCACCTACCGAATTCTGTCGGTTTTACCGGGTACCTATTCACGTAACATCAAACGGTACCATATTTCGGTACCTAAACGCATCATTGTGACTGTATTACCATGAGAGTGGGAGATTTTCCATGATCCACCTGAACGCAGCATCGCGCAAGAGCGTAATGACGTCAGCAGCCGCTGGTTCTGTTCGGTGAAAGCGAGCCTGCAGCTCGCAGCTCCTGGAGTGAAACTCGGCGAACAGACCGCCTCTGAATCATCTAGTGGATTAATTATCTTGTGAGCACGACGTTCGCTTGCTCAAAGTAAATAAAGTACCGCCACTTTCTTTATTACATCCACCATTAAACAGAGACCAGCAGAGGAAAACAACAGAGGCGCTTCCTGACAGTCTGACCTGAAGAAGCACAAACAGCCAACTTGAAGCGTTGGGATCATTTTGGATGCTCAAAACAGCTGGAATAACTTTAATTTATTTACCTCCATCCACTTTTACTAATTTGATTTAAATTTATTTGCCTTCCATGGACCCCATCACACTTTTTCTAGTGGGGAAATGACATCAATAGAAATACGTGGAGCTGGATTTTAATTTATGCAAAAAGACAAAACAGCCTTGTTGTTTTCAAGAGTTTTCACTTTGAAGAAATTTGTTAAATAACTGATGCTACAATACAAAGAGTTAGATGTTGTCTTCATATTTGTTAAATTTATATATTGAGAAATAAATGTTAAATTAAAAAAAAAAGTTTATTATAACCCCCCCACCCCCACACACACACACAAAAAGTACCGAAAATTGGTACTGTTGAGTACCGGTACCGGATATTGGTACCGAATCGATTCAAATGCCAAAGGTACCCATCCCTATGCACAGTACACTATACTGAGAAGTTAGATGTTGATGTTTTTGCCTTGTGTTCTGTACAGTCTGAACTGTCAATTAATTTGTTCTTGTTATTCAGGTTAGAGAATATGGACTTAATTGTTGGTGTTATTTTCAAAGCATAAACAGAGATATATTCATGACATTAATATAAAGTCAGCATAAAAGGATTTTGTTAGCATACCAGTAGTGCTAGTTTTGTTTATTGTACCTGTAAAACATTGAACAAATAAAGTATCTCGTTGATTTTTAGATCAAATCCGCAGTGACTCCTTTTTGGGGGGAAATATGCAAAACTCTGAGACAAATAAGATCCAGTGTTAATATAAAAATGTTTTTGTGACCTGTTCCTGTTTCAGGTGGTCGTATCTATCCTGTGTCGGTGCCATACTCCAACAGCCAGAGCACCAGTAAGACGAGTGTCACCCTCTCACTGGTAATGCCCTCCCAAAATACCCTCACCAACGGAACCAACACCGCCTCCACCCTGGAGGAAGGCACTCCCACACCAGGGTAAGCCCAGGATTAGTTCTGTCCCTGCAGGTTGTAGGATTTTCTCCTTTCTCCTGCTTTGCATTTTCTTAATTCTTTTTGTTTTGTTTGTTTTAAGGCCAGTTAAGTTTTTTTTTTTTTTTTTTGTTTTACTGCTGTTGGTTTAGTACTCAGGAAGAGCTTTGTTCTGGCTCGCCACTCCTCTCCCCTATTGTTGGGTTTATTTTGACTGTACTTTAAATAAGCAAAGGTTATGCTTGTTTCTCCCTGACGTAGTTATTTTAGGTAAGCTTGATTTTTCACTCCCCTCTTGTGTTTATTTATACTGAAGAAAAGTTTTCACTTCCCCATAGTGGTGCTGTGGTTTTCTCCATGTAGCATACATATTACACTTACTTTGCAGAACGAAGTGGCTTACCAGTTACCATTGGAAAAAGTATTTTTTATATATATTTATCTTGGCCAAACGCAGCTGTGTGTAGACATGTGGTTAAATCAGCTGTTGTGAGATGAAAAGGGATGTTCTGGAAACAAACTAGAAATGTAAATTGTTGGTTGTTGTCTTGGGTTTGTGCTTCATGAAAGGCAGCAGGGGTTTATAAAGCATAACAGGGTTTACTTTGGTTAAAGCCTTATTAGGCTGCGTAACTTGGTATGTTAGATTTAAAAAATAAAAGTAGCTTTGAATGCTTTCTGCTGTTAGACTTTCAGTAATTATAAACTCGACAGCCCGAGTTGTCACCAGCCTTTGTCAACAGTTTATAAATATGTCTTTACTTTGTCAGGTTTCTTGTTTGAAAAGTCTCTAAACAAAATTCAGCAACACATGACTAACACTTTGTGTACAGCTGCACTGTGTAAACAAGGCTACTGCGTCAGTGTTGCTGCATGTGCACCTTTGGCTTTTCCTGACTCTCCTTATTCAGTCATCCTCAAAGATTTCTACTCCAGGTTCTCTTCCTTCTTGACTTCCAGTCTTTCTCTCTGTCTGACTTATGTCTGTATATTTCTCTTCTTCATGGACCCTGGCTTGCTGTTATTTGTCCTTTACCTCTTATTTCTCCGCTCCTTAAGCACGTTTCACCCGACTGCCTGCCAAGCTTTTGTTGACATCCTGCAGCCCATATTTGAACTCCCTCTTTCTCATCATCATCGTCCTCCTTCTCTCTCTCTCTCTACCTCTGTCTTTTCTTTTTCCTCCACACCCCGTCTTTCCCGACCCTTACCCCTTTCCACTTCTCTCTTTTGTCTCCCCACCCATGACACATACCTCCTTCCCTCCCACGATTCCCCCACTTCCTCCTTCTCCTCTATTCCAACACTTATACCCGTCTCCTCCTCCTCTACGTCCGCTCTTCCCAATCAACCACCTCCCTCCTCCTCTTCCTCCTCCGTCTTCTGCTCCTCCACTCTCCCCAGCAGTCAGAGCCCCACAGCCACCCTGCAGTCCACCAACACCCAGACTCAGAGCTCCAGCTCCAGCTCGGGGGATGGAAGCCTGTTCCGGAGCCAGAGAGGAAGCCAGGCAGCACAGCCTGATGAGACGGGCAGGGTCCCGCCCTACGTGGACTTCAGTCAGTTTTATCTGCTGTGGGGAGCCGACCAAGGCGACAGCCAGAGCACACAAGGAGGCCTCGGACCCCAGTGAGAAGGACACAAAAAGGTCTGGAGATATGGACATATGAACTGTGAAGAGGGGGGGGTTTAAGAAACACAGAGTGATACAAAATATTTTATCATGGTATCACAACAGAAACCAAATAACCTGAAGTTTTACGTGGACATAATGAATTTACCGTCTCATCATTTTTCAATGGAGTGCAATGAATAAAACTGTGAGGAAAGGGTGTCGCATACCCCTGATCAATGTTTGCTCTTCTGTATCAAGCAGTTGTGATTCAATATATAATCCAGATTGTAGAAATTACTGTTGAATGCAAAGGTACACATTTAAAGGCCTTAAAATGTATTGAATGTTTGAATGCATGGGATTTTTTTTATTTCTAAGGAAAATACAATATACATTCAGATTAATCTACTTTGTGCTTTTTATTGTCTCTGAATGCTCAGTTTTATTAAATATGAACAAATGCTCTGTCCAAGGCTTTTTTATTCTGGTTTTATTATTTGTTTTTACAAACGTGAAACGTACATAGTAACAGTCTGGCATATGAGATGTTTTTATTTTCTTATACCAATCGTGAGTTTAACTCCAACTAAACATGAGACGTTCCATTCCAAGTCACATCATCCCTAAAGCACCGCTAAAAAACAATAACTGAGCTCTATGTGGTGTTTTGTGCATAGAAAAAGTGTTTTAACACGTCCTCGTATAAACACTAAAAACTAATGTGTGATAAATAATACAGAAATACTGTTAAAAGTAAAAGTAAGCCAATTTTACTCACTGTTGAGTTGTGAATTCTGAACTCTCCCACTCGTCGACTGGGAATTCCCACTGGAGGGAATTTATGACTCGTAAGTGGGAAATTCCAGCTTCCCAGTACAACTGGGCTGTAGCGAAACTACCCTTTGAAAATACAGCTGTGTATAGATTTTACACAGGGGATTTTGTTAGCTGCTGTTGGACCTCATCAGCAGGTGGGACAGTAGACAGGGTCTTGGGTTAGACATGTCACTTAAAGTGTGAGATATTTGTATGTAAAGAAACAGGAAGTGATGTAAAAGGGGAATGTCAGCATGTGAACAGAGCATTGTTACAAAAGCTAACAAAACAGACTGTAGAGAAGAATCTGATGTTTCTTTAGATTATTTTTAGTCACTATCAAAGAGAGATGAAGAAGAGTTAAAGTTAAAAAAAATTGTTTTAATAAACAGAAACCAGCAAGTTTATTTTAATAATGACTTCCCCTTTGATGTCACTTCCTGTTTCACGTTGAGGCAAATTCAAAGGAAAGTAGGCCAGTTATGTGACAAAATGGGTAAAATCATGTGTACTATACCAATTTTTGTAAGTATAAAGATGTTTTCTTTGACTTTTTGTATTTGAAGGATAGGGATGTCACAGGCACTTTAAGAGACACAAACAAAAATCTGTATCCAAAACATGTAAAAAGCAACTCAGGACATGCAAGTTGTTGCATAATATTGCAACTACACATATCACAAGACCTCTCTTTTTTTTTTTTTTTTTTCTTTACTTAACTGGTTTTACAGCAAGTTTACATCCTGTTGTTCATGAGGATTATATACTCTACGCTACACTATACACGCTATGCTACTCTCTAATGAATGTGGTAAAATTTAAAACAAAACATACAATTACAGGAAAAGAAAACGATAAGTGTGAATTTTCCTTGGTTTGTTTCTGCTACACTCCTGATGGAAATTCAATTTTTGTTGTGGGAAGTTCCCCAGATGTAAAACAAAACAAAAAGTCCAAATCTTCCCTGACAAGCAGCTATTGGTGACATTCAGTTCATGTTTAGTTAATTTCATGTTATACATAATCTGATAATGTTCTTGGTACTTACATTTAAAAGGATGAAAAGATAAAACTGCTTATCTAGTGACCATTATTACCACTGTCTGTCCTGTGTTTGCCGTAGCTGTTGTGTCCTCATTGAGTTAAAAATTTACCAGCTTGGACTTGCCTCTCCGTGGGTGTGTTCAAGGTGGAATCACACCTAATAAAGTACAACATTAAAAGAGGTCTATCCAGCCTACCACAAAGACTTTATACCTTTCACCTCTGTTACCAGAGCTGTTTATTGTTTAGCGGGAGACAAACCAACTGGTTTTTGGAATTTTCTGTGAATTGGAAATCAAGCAGAAGGTAAAAATGTTAACTTTATAGTTTCAAATTGACATGTCACTACATGTGTGTAGGTGTGATGGCTGGACTGCAGTTCTTTTAGTGTCTATAGTGTAAGAAATCATGATCTGCTTCTGGCTGTTTAATGGTTGGAAAGTAATGCAAGTCGCAACAGATTTGTGACATTTATTGCACAAGTAAATATAAATGTTCGAGATATCTGCAATATTATATAAATATAAATCAAATTTTAGTGAAAAAGGTAGTTGAAGATATACTGGTAAAGAACTTGCATGAAAAAATAATTCATCAAATGTTTTGTATCTTTGTGACATTTTAAAAGCAGTTTGGCAAACACCTTGATAGCATAAACTTTCTTTAAACATATTTCTAGGTCAACAAGACTTTTTTGTCTCATGTTTGGGTTGGTGTCACCAAACTGCTTTTTGTTCCAGAGCTTTCCTTGTCTTTAAGCACACATTTTGTTTTATACCTACCAAACAAATGAATTCAGTCTGATGGTGACTCCCTTTTTTGACTATAGTTCCATTCTTATCAGGTGGTAGTGAAGTGCAGAGATGACATTTCAAGAACATAATAATGGGTCAGTGTTTTTGGACTTGGATCAAAGTCAATAATATCTTTGCTGTGATCTGAGACATGTCCTCTGAATATTTTACATTGTGACTAAGGAGGTCAGTGTTTTTTTTTTTTTTTAGCAAAAAAGCTTTTTGTTGAAAAGATAGTTTGGCTCTTTTGAAGTGAGTTTTTGTGGAAAGGTTATGAAAAATGAATCTCTTGCCTTTTGTAGTTAGCTTTTTGAAAGACATTATGTTGGAGGTATAGAGATATTTTGATCAGATAGAACCATCAGGGCCAAAGTCAATGTGGATCGTTGCCATCTTAAAACAACATTAAATCTCTCTAATTTTACTGCGGTTCATATAAAGCCTCATTTGTAAAGTTATTGTATTGCTGTCAAATGTGCATTGCACAGTGAAAATGTATAACATTGTATCAATTTCGGCAGCAATATTAAACAATACTAAATAAATCAGACAATGTATTTTAACCCTAAAATATCCTGACTCAATTTACAAAAATAAATTCAATAAATAAATATATAGGCCTCTCAATGGTACACCTAAAGTTACGCCCTTGGAAGAGACCCTAACTTTAATTTCATGCATCTTTGTTAAAGTACAAGACACGGATCTATATAATCCTGGTTTTTACATGTTTGCCCTCATTATGACGTCACTTTAACAACCTTTATTTAACCAGGCAAATATTTTGCAATGGAGGCCTGGGCCTGAATGCAACCTACTGTATTGTTCATATTTTTGGTCTGTGGGGAGGCGGGAACCGGACCCAGAAAAAAACCACAAGGACAAGGAGAACATGCAAATTCCACATGAAAATCCAAAAAGGGTACGAGCCTCCTATAGGATAATTACTGCATGAATGATTATCTTTCAGCTGGCAACAAGTTATTTAACCCCAACTGTAGCATAAGTTGCTTCTCGTTTCTTAATAAAAACATGTCAAAAGACACATCATGTTTTCTCCATTTTTACAGGTGTGCAGACAGATGGTCGGGTGTGTTGTCTTGTGTTGTATATTTCACATATCTTCTCTAATCTCTTTTTCAATCTACCCCAATTTCTCCTTTTTCTTCTCTTTCTCTTTCTTCTTCTCTTTTATAATAAAAAAAGGCACCGAGGATGAAGAAACAAATTGAAGTGACTTAAAAAAAAAGAGACACATTCTGTGACCGTGGAAAATATGTCCATCTGTTTGAGAAGGGTTAAATCATTGGCTTGCATCAAGCAGATAAAACATCTAAGGAAATTTCAGAAACTACAGAAATTGGGTTAGGAACTGTCCAGTGCATTATTATAAACTGGAAGGATAGTGGGGACCCATTGTCTGCGAGGATGCACCCATCATACCAGCCTGTGGGGGCAGTGCTGTGATCTGAGGTTGCTGCAGGTTTAGGAAGCTTATCGAAACAATGCCACAGCGAATGTGTGATGTAATCAAAGCTTAAGGAGATCTGATGAAATATTAGTGTGTGACCTGTTTTTTGGGTGGCAACATTTTTTGGCCAGGCAGTGAATAATCCTCTGCCTTTGTATCTGGAAAATGCTGTCCACTTATTTAAAATCACATTCAGTGATGTTTTGTCAAAATACTTACAAAGCTGCCTTTTTTTTGCCCTACTTTGTTGTGGATTAACTACTTCAACTTTAATAGTAAGTAACGACTTGAAGTCCAGAGGAAACTGTTGAGTCATGTGAATGAAAGGCAATTGTTAGCTGCAGCTGTGACACTGTTGAGACTCGAGCAGGCATGCATGACTCATTACGGTTTTAGTTAGTGTCAGCATCAGGAAAGTTGGCAACACCTCGGTTTGTTACAAATGCAGGTAATCCAGCTGGTTGCTGAGCCTCCTGGAGGGTTAACAACTCTCTTGTCAGTGTGGGATCTCCAACCTCAAAGCTTGGATTTGCTCACCCTCTGAGCGATCGGTGGCCATTAGAGGGAGGTTTAGGAACCCACATATCATGCTGTTTCTTCTCTTTATCAAATATTGATGTCAGCTTGTCAGCATTCAGTAAGAATGTCTACATTGTTTTTTTTTTTTCTCTGACAAAAGGAGCCTGCCTCAAACAGTGTAATTGTTAGTTTATTTCATTGTAAACGTAGCTTTGAGCCTAACCAGCAATATGGTTAAAAATGAAAACTCAGGAAAAACTTTTTGGGTAATCAATGTGATAGTTTAAATAACATCTAAAACATTATTGGCATCTGAAATGATATAAACTCAAGCAACGATTTCTCTTATGCAGCATTTATTAACTGCAGAGGCAATCAGCAGTAATTGATCCAAACAGTTCAACACAAACACAAAAAAAATAGTGTTTAAGTAATAATAAAATAGCATGCCATCATCAGTGAGTGAATGGGTAAATGACCGTATTGTAAAGCTTTGGGGTTCCGATTGGGCTTGATAAAGCACTATACAGTGGGGAAAATAAGTATTTAGTCAGTCACCAATTGTGCAAGTTCTCCCACTTAAAAAGATGAGAGAGG
>JAUBOC010000127.1:14684836-14697910 GCA_032275365.1 Anablepsoides cearensis | reverse complement strand
ATCTAAAAACAAGATTATTATTCTGACACAATCAGTTCTTGTTTAGTAAATCAGTCTCAAAACAAGATCAAAAAGATGTTTTGGCTGAATATAAGATTTTAAAACTTGGTTAGATAGACATTTTTTGCATTGAGTAAACCTGGTGTAAATTGAGACATTTGTTGTGTTAGTCAAATAAGTGTTTCATTTACAAGGAAACTCATTCAATCAAGGAGACTCGTAGAAGAACCAGTGTTTAATTAGCAACAGCCATCATGACTACGAAGCTACATCTCTGTCAACATGTCTGGTTTTGCCGTCTGAATGTGTGTAGGAATTAGTGGTACGTGTTTGTTGGTCGTATAAAATTTCTGAATGTGTTCCAGGACAGATTGCGCAGGCTTTGCGGGGGGGTTGGGTATTTAAACAGATCTTAGTCCAGGAGTACATATGTTGTGACGGGGCAAATGAAAAAAGATGAAAGTCAGAGTGGCCCAGCAGAGACAGATGGAGCCGCTGACACATGCGTGACTGAGGCGGTGGGCAGGCAGACGGGCCGACACCTGGCTGCAGATCTGATGCCAGGGGGCAGGGGGGGTGTCGACACTTCTGTTTTTTGGTTTGTTCACGATGAAGGCCGGACCTCTTGTGTGAGATATTCTGTTACCCTCTAAAATTAAAACGTTCCTGGTCAAAAAGTGTTTTAATCCAGCGTTTACCCGATTTCTGATGGCTGCCACAAAAATGAACCTGTTTTTGAGAGATTCGCAGATGTCGAGTAGGGGTGCACCAGTTGCAGTTGTCAGCTTTCTGGTTCATCATCCACATTGAATTCAGGTCACACTGTGTCATCTGGCGTGCTGCATGTAGCCAGCTTTTTGACGTGGTGTCAAATAACTAAACGTTGTCGACATTTTTCAGAACCGCGTTGCTTCAGATTATCACCAAAACACATCTAACCCCCAAAAAAAAAAAAAAACGACTGCATTCTCGTGTTGTAACCTGAGCCTGCACGCATTTCTCCAAAACGTGTCTTTCCTGTAGCAACCAAACCCAAACATAGACAGGGAGCCAGCCGAACGGGGAGGAGGGGAGGACGGCAGGGAAGAGTGTGAGCCTCCGGAGGGGCTTGAATTCCCCACAATCAGAAACAGAAACACAAACCAAGATGTTAGGTGAGAGAGGGGGAGTTCCTTACAGTAACATGTCCTCGTTTTTGAGTCTCTGTTTTAGTATTTTATATGCTTTATGTGAAGTCAAACTGGCTTTCTGAGCTTTTTTTTTACAGAGGTGCAGATGAAAAACATTGTTCCTGGTAGCAATCAAGGACACAGGGTGGACGGATGATAAACGCTTTTGTTCTGTTTTTGTACTTTTATTTGTGACTCCATCCAATTGGCAGCTTCATTGTTTTAATTGTCTTTTGAAGACAAGTTTAAGTGTGTGTGTGTGTGTTAAATAAAAGTTCATAAGCACTGTCTCATCCTACTGCTGAACTCAACTTCCTCTCCACCTCACAGATCTCGTACCTCTCATGATGACGTAAAATGACTCCATCTTTCTTTACACTTTGCGACTATTCTTTTTTTCTCTCCTGATGACATCATTCTTTCTGCGTGATCTCGTTTGTTTTTTATTTGGTTAATATGTGCGACGTGGTATTTGTTTTGCTCACGTGTAGCAGGTAAACACAGCTCTACGTTCAGAAGCGGGCAAACAGAACTGCTCCTGTTTTACAGCTGTGTCACCTGCTGGTCTAACAGCCAGACTGCTGCAGGAACTTGGCTTGTGCCTCCGCTGTTATGTGATCGCTATGAAAGCTTGCCTTTGTGTGACCAAAAGCTTTTTTTTTTTGTCATGTCAGACATTAACCCAGATAAGATGTTCATGTTTATGCAAAGTTGTACTTTCTCTCCAAATAACTGAAAATTTCAGCTCATTTCCCCTTCTTGCATGCTAACAGTTACAGTATACTGTCTGCAAAACTATACATTGCACCTTTTTTGGAAGGTTTTATTGTTATTTTGCACACAGAGTTAAATAAGGAGGATGTTTTACTCCATTATTTTGGTTTACGGTTGTTTCCTCTTAGCTTGCCAAACAATGTACAGTATATAACTTACACAGGGTTGTAGTTTTTGACTTTGTGTGCTCATTATTGCCTGTTTTTATTCCTCCTTTAGTCCCAAGTGTTTTAAGTTTTTACAGACATTATTAACTCGTGTGTCCAGAACAGTTATGGTGGTTTAACTCCTGGCTGCTCCAGTCTTTAGCAAGCGAACCTGCATGAAAGATTTAGTAATTATTTTATGCTGTTTCTGATGCAGCCTGCAGCTTCAGAACTATAAGATCACGACACAGACCACTGAGCCCTCCAGAATATAGTGATAATAAATAAATCTGAGCCTATAATAATGCCTAAAATAATCCAAATATGGCAAGTAAAAGAAGACATTTTTAAAAAAAAATTTATTAAATGTTTTTACAGTATTAAAAAGTTTACACAGAAATTCTAATTAGAATTCTTTTTTACTTTGAGTAGAAAAAATAAGTTTCTCTCCAACTAAAGAAAAAAAACAATTTGTCACCTCACACATGTATTAGACTGACCACTAGGAGGCGCTGAGCATTGTTCCTTCCTAAACCCATATTTTAAAAACTTTTTCTTCCCACCTTCAGCTTGAACAAACATCACTAAGAGAAAACACACACGTACACTCACACACACGTTACAGCCTTGTCTTTAGGCCAGAGATCAGTCTGCAGCTACCTGACCGACACGCTTGTTTGCCTGGTCATATTCGTCTTCTTCCTCCTGCTGATTTGTCAGAATGAAACCGTTTAAGCTTAATAAAAATAAAAAAAAACAGGCATTTATGATGTAAAGAGGAGAGTTCAGTCATTGGATTAAATATTGGTGAAGGTTGTTGCACTTTGTTTTTCTACTTTTTCCATTTTTGTTATTATTTTTTTATTTGTTTGGTCAAAAGTAAAAGCAGTTTCTATCCAGATCTGTTCAGATTCCAACATTTCTCGCAGGTAACATGCAGAAACTGTTGATCCTTTGCAAGAAACAAAAAGAAACAACTTCCTTCCAAATCCTGTGATGTTGTAAAATAACCTTGCTCTGTTCCCATGCACTGAACATCATTGACAATGGTTGCATAGTTTTATTTTTTTACACAACTGTTTGTTTGTTTTTTTACTTATGGGTTTTCTTTTTTTAAATGCTTGTTGGATCTTTGTGGGAAACTGTTAATATTTGTACGACAGAGAGTCTGTGTTGCTTGCGTGAATGAAGAGAATGTGCTGTTTAGTGTTCACCGCTCTGAAACGTCTCAGTTCATCGTTGTACCGATGTGTTCCGGTGTTCCCTTCATGCCTTGGACCTCCACTGATACAACAAAAGAAAAAAAAAATAAGAACAAAAACAGCAGAAGTGAAGGAGACACAGGAAAAGGACTTTTTATTTTCCTGCTGGTGGGTGAAACACAAGAGATACTTTTGAATAAAGGATATTTTTCTCCTCTGTGGGGGTCACAGAGAAGAGTGTAAATTTCTAAGTTAATTGAAGCTGAGTAAAAGAAGCTTATTTGTTCTCTATACGAATGACTGTATGTTAACCATGAACAAAAAGTAATGAGATCTATGACAAAGACATATAATTAAATTAATTTTAAAATTTTCACTGCCTTTGCCTTCGCTTTTTCGTTTTAAAACGTGTTGCTGTAAGGTGTGTGCGTGTGTAAATTGCAGCGAGTTGCATCATCAGTCAGTCATGTCACTAGAGGGCAGCACCGTAAAACACATAACTGCATCTCATTAGGCTCCATCACAGAGGAAATCTTTTGGTTTAAAGAATTTTGGATTATTTTAATGATTTTTTAAATGAAATTTAACTAATTCAGATTCATAAGTTTGCTTTTTTTTCCATTTCAGTAACTATAACAGGGTTATTAGTGTTAAACACATGATGGATTTAACTAACTTGACCAAGAAGAAGATAATCAATTAGGGATGAATAAAATAAAATCTGCTTAATTTTTTTTAAATGTATTTATAATGCAGAAGAATTATAATCAGTTTGGACCTGGATAAGTAGATGAACAGTCAATAAATACTTTTCAAGAATTTCACTTAAATGTGTCAAGTGGTTCTTGAGATATTTTGCTAACAAACAGGGTTGACTCCAACAGTTATTGCAATGGTTTTAAGTAAAGATCTTGAACAGTGAGTAAAACTTAGAGTATTTGTTGTAAACGACTCTCAGCTACTACCACACATTATTTCAGCTGTAAAATAAACTAAGTTACATCCATTTATGTTTTACCTAAAGAGAACTGACTGGTGGCCTTGTATTGGATTTGCACCAAAATTGTATCCATTGTAAAGGTACATCTAATGAATATTTCCTGAAAGTTTAATTAAAATCCATCTAATGGTCCATCAGATATTTTGCTAACAGACAGATTGTCTTGAAATAGTTAATGGCAAACTTTTGAACAAAGATCTTGCTCAATCTGTCGAATTATCTGTTGGAGGTGAGGAAAAAGTTAGAGTCAATATTTGTAAAACTCACTGAGGTAAACCTGTTTCTGTGTAGCAGCCATTTTGGATATGATTTAATCCAAGTGGTAACCAGTTGTAGCTGAACATCCAGTGACTGGTTTCTGCAGATTTCTTTAGAATGTGTTGTTCATGAGATATTTTGTTAACAGGCATGACATTTTTCATTCACATGTAGGTCAGAAATTCTCCATTTTCTTGAGGCGAAACCGATGTGAAAAGGAGTAAAACTGCACATTCTAACTCTGTTCCCCCGCTGCAGGAAAACAAACTGATTGCTTCAGACAGAAATTAATGAAGGATAAACAATTTAGTGTCAGTAATTTAGCACAAACAGCTGACACACAGTTAACCTGAGCTGTTAGCGGTTGCTAAAGCCAGAAGGTTTGCGATCCAGGGTGATAAAGTCAAATTGTAAACAGTGAGCTAAATAAAGCTCACAAGTGGCTCAGCGCAAAGACAACATATAATTTCTCTTCAAACAATTAAGGAGGGAAGTTTCTAACGTACACAAAAAAAAAAAAAAAGCAGGAAGTGAAAGCTCAACATGCAGTTTCATTTCCAGGCTTTTCACGGTTTTTTTAGGACAAATGTTTTAAGCCTTTATTAGAACGTCTTTCCAGATGAAAAGAAAAAGCAAAATTGTTTGCTTTAACTTGTGTGTTTTTATAGTTGGCAGTACCTGTTGGGAAGATTGCTTCTTCAGTGCTGTTTCTGAGGGTTTGGAAGGCCAGAATATTTCATTCAAGCAGGCGGCTCTCTGTCCATGATAATAACAAACTGTAACCTCTGGTTAGCTGCTGCTGCATGGCAGAGATTATAAAAGGCTAAAGGCTGAACAGCTCATGTTACAAGGGGCTGTGTATGTGGCTGTGGCTTTTCAGGAACGCGTGGGGTGGGATCTGACGAACGGGGCCAAATAAGTCTGTAATTTGTGATTCAAAAACAAGAAGCGGAGGAAGAAAACCCTTGGCATTTTGTGTGTAAAACTAAATTAGTGGAAGAGGAAGTCTTTAAGTAGAAGTTTAAAAAAAGTCTGCATGGTGGGCTGTCACAACAAACATCCTGGCACAAACAAGTTGTAACTAAAGAACAAAAGGTTTCTCTTTAACTAGAATGTTTTCTTATTGTTTGTTCAGCTGATTAGAAATGTTTTATGTTCAATTAATGAACTCTAAATGTATTTATTTTACAAACGTACTGCATACAAATGGGTCCAACGTGTGGATCTACAAATAACACCTAAAGGGTTTAATACTTTGGGTCCTGTGTGCAGCTTTTATTTACAAAGAGTACAAATGAGTAAGTTTAATAGACTTAAGAAATGATGGAAAATGAACTGTGAAAACATGAGATCAACTTGATCTGATCCTCACTTATTGCTTCACACAGACATTTAGTTTGTCCAGGTTAGTGGGCAAATCTCTGCATTTTCTTTACTTAAAAACTCTGAATGTTTTAGCATGAACTTAGTCTAAAAAGCGAAGCGAGGAGTCAACGTTTGTTTATTCCAGATAAATTGGAACCATGTCCCTTCAGTTGTGCTTACAGGTTTTGTGAGTCTAAACCCCTGATTTGAGCAACACTTTGTGTTCAACATGTTTTTTCTCGCTCTGCGCTCCACTTTCAGTTTGTTTTCCAAGAACAAATTACTTTCAAGCTTTGGTCTGAGAAATAACTTGGCTTGTGTGGTTAAAATATTTACCTTATGTCGCCTCACATGGGTTATTTTTACCCCCGGCTGCTGAGGTCACGTCTGCACATGAAGGTTTTGAAGAATATTGCTTTGACTTTTTATCTGTGTATTTTTGGATTACTCACTTGTCGTACTTAAAATATTAACTGACCAGATGTTTATTTTATTTTTTTCTTTGTTTTATTGAACGTAGTCTGAATGTCAGTTACTATACTATACAAATTTAATATACATATACATTTGTATGCTTAAAAGACACTTAACCCACAGACCCCTTCTCCTGCTTACTCGCTTGTTCTTCATCAAGGAAATTGTTTTTAATTTCTTACAGTTTTGAATATTTTCTGGCAGTTGATTATTATACATCAATAATGCCCAAAGTGGGTCCTCAAGGCCCGGTGTCCTGCAGGTTACCCTGCTTAGGTTCAACACAGCTGAACTTAAGTAGTGCTTAATTAGTAGGCCTCCTCAGTTTGCCATCAAGGTCTGCAGAAGCCTAATATTTAAGCACTCGTTAGGGTCAGCTGTGTTGAACCAGGGCAGCACCTAAAACATGGAGGACACCGGGTCCTGAGGACCAACTTTAAACACCTCTGATATTAGAACAGTTTGTAATCTGACTATGTTAAGTTTTAGCTGTTTTAATTGTATAAATAGTGTGTTAGTACAGGCACTGAGCTTTGTTAATTATTCTAAATGCTCTTTTTTTGAAGCTTGATTAGTGACTCCAAACCTCTGCAGTAACTTAAACAAGGTAAAATTACTGAACAGTACAGAGTGTTGGTTGCTTTCCCATCTATGATAGGCTTTGTCGAAAATACTTTTTGAAATTTTACTTTGAACATATCTGATGTCAAGTATCCAGTTCAGCTTATTATCAGTAATGACACTGAAAAGTTTAATTTCAGATAGAAATCATCCTGAGGCTTATTTGGCTGTTTGATGAGAAAAGACACAGTGTATAGCTTCATTTAAAACATGAGGCCAATGATGCTTATTATTTAGATGAATGCAAACATATAGACTCAAACTGAGGCTTTGTGCCACAAAAATTCACGAATATACATTTTTAATGAGCTGACCTGAGTCAAACTCTGATTAGTTGTATGGATTCATTTTATAAGCCTCAACCCGTGTTAATATAAGCTTAGGTGGAACATTTGATGCTGAAATTTTGTTTTTCCCAAAGTTTTCAAGCAAATGTTTGCAAATTTGCAAGACATGCTCATCTTATTAAAGATAAGGGTGGGCAATACTAGGAATTTTGGTATTGATCCAATACCAAGTAAATACAGGGCTGGTATTACAGATTCCAATGCCAATCTTTGTCATGTTCAATGAATAATTATGTGATTTTGCCTTTAGTTAGTTAATTATGATCAAACACAGGACAAAGATTTCTAACAAATAAAAAAGTTTTAACTATTTAAAACAATATAAAACAATTAAAAGTATAAAACTAATGAAATAATTTCCCTATTACCCTCTGAGTCACTTGTGCAAAATGACAAAAAAAGAAGCAACAACAAAAATTATAAATATAACAATGTCAACAACACAAAAGAAAAAAAACAAACTTCCATTGCATATTGGCACGACCTATAACTAATAACTAACTTCCAACTATTTGGAGACTCTGTACTACTGATTTTATTTTTCACTTTAATTGTGGAAAATAAAGTCAGTAAATAAACAAAAAAATCAATCTTAATGCACAAGTACTGATACATTACGCTACACATCTTTGTTTTCATAGTATTTAATTTTGACCAAACTGATGAGAGTGACTGAGGATTGAGGAGGTGTTGTTTTCACTTCCCTCTGGTGTTTCACTCAAATTCAGATCAGGCCCACAATCACATCTTAAATTACAAAAGTGATGACAAAGCCTGAGTGCAGTGAGTCTAAAATAAAAGATGTCAGAAAGGAGAAAGAGTCAGAAGTTGAAGGAAACACAGAATATGATCCAACATAACGTGGAACAATCCAGTGAGGAGGAGGAGGACCCTGCTGGGGCTGCTGGTACATTCTGATCAAAGAATGGAGATACTTTTTTTGTAAAACAGTATTTAATCAAACAGATAACATTTCAGTGGCTCCAAAGTGGTGGATTTCTGAACTTTAAAACGTTCAGATAATCAAATGCTTGATAAACTTTAACACATCTGTGATAAATAGCAAAACCATGTTTCCTCTGTAAATATGTCATAATAATGTAATTGGATTTATTGAGGTTGTCACTTTTGACCAGGAGTACAGAGGTAGCGAGAAATGAATGAACTAGTTAAAAAACTCCAATCTGAGATAAAGTCATATTGTAATAAAACTGTATTGCTGTCAGTTTTGAATTACGTGGTTATTTACATAAAATTGATTTTTCAAGCAGGCAGCTGGAACACCTTTGGCACAACCTGGGGCCCCTTTAATGAGAATATTACGTTTTTTTTTTTTTTTTTTTGCTGAATTATGAGGTAGGTCAAAGAGCTACCCCCATTTCTAAACATCTGAAACATCCCTTTAAGTTTATAAAGCATTTTAAGGTTGCAGGGTTGTGCAAGACGTGGGACTTCAACATGCTTCATATCTCAACCACATGAGCTTTTTAGTTCTCAGATCAGCTCCACACAGCATGCAGGAAGTAGATGAGAGCGTGGACCTGGGGTGAGTTTTTCTTCGTCAACATATTGTTTTTCAGCTCTGAGCGAGCACAGAGGGCACATCAGGACCAGGATCAGAAGAAGAAACAAAAACACCTCCTTAATGAAAACCCTGGCAGCTGTTTTCTCTGGCTCAGGAAGCCAAACAACTAAATTAGCCCCTGATAGAGAGATAAAAGCAAAAAGCTATTTTTTTTCCCCTCTTCGGCTGAACATAAAGACACTTCTGTCCTTCAGAAAACCTTAGCCTTGTTTTTACTGACATTCATACAGCTTGTAACACAAAATACCAGAATTCTACTGTAAATTCAAATGCACAGAAGACTACAAAATAGTAAAAATGAAAATAAACATATAGTTTTAAAATTCTAAAATTATTACATGTGTTTGTTATATTTAGTGAGACATCAAAGCTGTTTTTTTTTTCATTTTCTAACAGTATGCATGAACAACAACCAGGCAGCCAGTTCAGACAGCACAAGTCTGAAGCTGAACTGAATATGAGCAAACTTTATGTTGTGTCATTAAAAGCCTTAGTCGTATTTTGAACATCTCTCCGTGCGTATTTCCTTCACTCACTGTTCTGTCCTGCTGGCTCAGGATTGTATCTCATCGGCTGCACATCCCCAAATCACGCTTTTGCGTTTTCCCTCCTCATTTCTGACTCACCTATCAGCACGCTGCAGGAATCTTTCAAAAGGGATTACCACATTGTAAAGTGAGGCTTTCACAAGGAAGGAATGAGACAGAAAGACAGAGAGAGACAATGCAATGGAAAATATTTAAAGGAGACACAATGACAACAGTCAGGATCTAAATTACTTTAAACAAAAGATAATACGGCCTGTTAGCTTTCTGAGCTATTTATTTAAGGTATTGTAATATTTATGCTCTGTTTTATATTCATGAATATATTTGAAACTCAGATTTATTTAGAAGCAATAATAGTTCAAACATTCTTTTATCCACAATGCTGCCACAGTATGACACACATAAATTATACAGTAACTCTTTTATGATGAAGAAATGCCATCATAATCACATTTTTGTGAGTGCAAAACAAAAACATATTTCATCTTGTATAGTGATGGCTACTATGTAACAATAATTTACATTTTTTATATTATTTTATCTGTACCTGAAATTTATACAGGGGTATTTCATGATGATCTTAAAAGGTCAACGTTTTTTTTCTGTCATGTAAAGACAAATTCAAAACAAGACACACAGAAATGTTTGTTGTGTTTACAGTGATGCATGCATGCTCAGAATTTGGAGAACCCATGGGTAGATATTTTTTAGTGGCTGAGTTGAGGCTCTAACAATTCAAAGTTTAATGTTGAACTGTCTAAATATGGACATATTAGCTGTGATCATAAATTCAGTCTTAAACTTAAAACTTCTAGACAATTTTCAAAGAAACATCCAAGAAGAAAGTCCTCTGAATTGTATGAAATCAAACAGTGGATTAAGTCAAACTTGATCAAAATGACCCAATATACATTTTCAGATTACTGACTTTTTAAGCTACATTTTGATCTCTGGATCGTCCTGATATCATAAGCTGTTCCAGGGATATGCCTTGATTTGTCTCCATAATCAGGATAACCGATTGATATTTGATCTGCATTCTATTTTTAGATTATTCTAATGAGGGATTTTTGACGTCCTTTTAAAAATGAAACATCAAACACTGGATATTAAAATTAATTAGCTTGAAAAAGAAAAAAAATATTTGCTAGTTCACAGAGAAAATGAAACTTTAAGGTTTTTCTGCAAAAAAATCATGTTTTCTTTTTGTGGATACTGCTCAAAAAAGAGTTTCCACAAAAATTCTGTAAGATTACATTGCAGATATTGCATTTAAACACCCTGTAGATGAGACCTGTTTATTATATTTTGACAAAACTCAGCAGTTGCAAACATTTTAATTAATGCACTTTAGCTGCCTGTTCCTGCACATATCACTTTCGATGTGACTGGTCACAGATATTATCCCAGTCCAAAAACATGTTTCCTACAATGTTTTTTACTCATTTGGACAAGAAGGTTTCAGTTTAACAACAACGTATTTTCAGCATGAATGAAACAATAAAACTTGAACCCAAGTATCAGACTTTAAAATCAGACTCCATTTCCCTCTGTCATGACTAATAGATTTTGAACAAAACCACTTTTGTCCTAATTTTTAAGTTTCAAATAAATCCTAAACCTGAATGAACAGATATATGATGATTCATTTACAAGTGATTGCATGTGGACTGGCTCATGATGCATTCCACATGCGTTATTTGCAGACCTTTGGGACTCATCCAGTGAATCCATTTATTGGATGACATTTTACATCTGTTAACCGTGGCCAACTTTAACAGGCGTAATCGTACAGCTCTGGGATTTCTGTTTTCACTTTAGCAGAAGTCACGAAGAAAAAAATACAGTTCATCCTCCTACATATATCCCAAATAACTGCTGTCCTAATGTGGTTAAAAGTTCAACCTAACTGCTATTTGTGAACGTTTTCTGGGTAATCTGCTGGCAGTCTCTGTTAAGATGGGGGAAAAAAAGAAAACTGCAAAAAGCTGCAGATTACAAAGTTCCATTAAAAGCTCCAACATCAATAAGTCAAAACCTCCTGTTTTGTTCTGTCCCTGTTTTAGACTAGACTTATGCAACCAACAGCATAATCTTGATCCTTTTGGGTAAATCCTTCACCCAATAAACAGAAAAGAAAAAAAAAAACATTCATCACTGTCTGTGTAGAAATAAACAAAACCCACAACAGCAGCCTGGTGCCAACAACAGAGTTAAAGTGACCTGAATGTGTCTTCATTAGAGAACAAACAGGATCGCTCTGTTAGTTGTCTTTTTTCCTGCTAAAAAGGAAGTAGAAGTCTCCAATGCAGAGGAATAATCTTGTTTACCTTGGGGAGAGTATTAGTTGGCGCTCTCAAAAGGCCTTTCCTGTCTGCACTATTTATGCTGCAGCAGCAGACTGTAAGGGTTCAGATGTTCATATTCTTTGTCAAAAGATTCGTTTTCTTACTTTGGTTGTAACTTTTAATCTGACATATATATTTTTAAGAAACTTCCGTTTTGCTTCTTGCTTATAAAAGCTGCCCATCTTCTACCTGTTTGCCTCGACCCCTCCCCGGAGGCCCATCCTTTCCCCATCAGGCCCTCAGCCCTGTCACCATCTGACAGATGAGTGCAGTCAGAGGTCATTAAGGCCCTGCTTCCTGTTTCCAGTCTACAAGAGCCGTCATCCTGCAGTTCAGTAAGCCTCAAAAACAGCCTCAGGCTCAGCCGTCCAACTCTCCTAATGAAGTAAAACTGTCTTTAAGTTGTCTTTTTAGTCTTGTAACTCGTAACCTTCGTAGCCGCCAGCTTGGCTCTGCTGGGTCAGTTACATAACAGCAGCGACAACACGCTGGAATGCTGAAGGCCTCAGAGCGCTTACAGACTCATAGCATGCTGACTCTGACTGTAAATTCTGTTCTGTTCAGTTTTATGCAAAAAGCTTTATTCATTCCAGAAGGCTGATTAAAATGCTAACAGAGCAGGACAAAACATACATCATGTGATACAGCGAAAAATGTATCATTTTTTGCAGATTTATTACCAAAGAAACTTTAACAAAGTAACCAAACTTTCACTAATGTTGCTTTATTATCACACACTGCAAAACGTGAGCACGTTTTCTGTACTGTCAGCAAAATAACTCATGAATAACAGATTTTATGGAGACATTCAGAGTTGGACTCATACGAGTTGGACTCCACCAAGGTTTCCTGTAGTTCATTACTTTTATAGAAAGAATTTCTACACTGTAAAAAATGTCAGTCTAACCAAGTTTTAAAATCTTATATCCAGCAAAAAAAAAAAAAAAAAAAAAAATTTAGATCTTGTTTTGAGACTGATTTACTAAACAAGAACTGATTGCGTCAGAATAATAATTATCTTGTTTTTAGATTATTTGTCTTATTAGCCTGAAATTTTGACTCTAAGTTAAATTTTCTGCCAGTGGAGTAAGAAAAATTTGCTTGGTAAGATTCTTGAAATAAGAAAAGAATGAGTCAAATTAAGTATTTCACGAATCTTACCAAGTAAATTTTTCTTAATCCACTGGCAGAAAATTTTGACTTAATTTGAGTCAATTTTTCAGGCTACCAAGACAAA
>JAUBOC010000127.1:14607987-14625406 GCA_032275365.1 Anablepsoides cearensis | reverse complement strand
TATTGAAAACTCAAGACAGCCATAACATTATGTTTCTTTACAAGTGTATGTAAACTTTTGACCACAACTGTATATAAACTGAAACAGCTGGACTAGTGCATCTTAAATTTAACATTAATTATTTTAATACAATATAATCATTTCTGCATTTTTTGGGGGGGAGGCCACGTCCTAATAAATGTCATTACAGAGAATATAACTGCTCATTTTAAATCAATACTTTTACTTTTAATACTTAAGTACAAAAAATATCAGATAGTTTAAGACCTTTACTCAAGTAATATTCCTAAAGGACACTTTAACTTTTACCAAAGTAATTTCATGATAAGATACATCTACTTTTACTCAAGTATCACTTTGTGGTACTTTATACAACACTGTGTTTAGGTTATAGACATAAATCAAACACATTTGTAATGCAATTTCTTCCTGGCAAACGTGAAAAGGGTTGTGAAAGGCATAATGTATAAATGATCAAGAAATGCAGAAAATTCAGTACAAAACCTTTTTTTATATAACATTTTATTTTTTATATTTATTTATATTTTATATATATTTTATATTTTTTTATTTATTTTTATTTTTTTATATTTTGTTTTAAAGCTTATTTATAGCAATTTTAAACATTTGTTCCTCCAGGTAAATTTGACACAGGACAGGACAAGGATCGAACAAACCTTGAAAGACTTTGATGACTGTTATGAGGAAATTCTCAGCTGTTTAAAGTACATCAATGAAGGCATGGAGTTACTGAAGCAACACGGTGTGTCTGTTCTCAGTGTTGCTGAGAGGAGATCAGTCAGGGTGGCAAACATAGTGAAGCTGGTCACAGGAGATGCTACTGCCATGACCTCAGACATGAGCAGCCAGGTGGCCGGATCCATAAAAGGGTTTGCGCTCGGCATGGACTTTTACTTTATCGAGGGGAAAAATGGAATGAAAGTTAAGAAAGGTCTCGAGTCAAAGCTTGCCAAAAAACTTCATGCCTTTGCAGAGGACCTGGATAAAGGACTGAGCGAGCTCATGAAAATAAAGGATGTGTTCAAAAATCATGTATCTGTCTCATTCTGATTTGATGCGCTTAGATTTAATCCAGCTTGTTTTGTAACTTTGGGGTATTTGTAAGGTGGTAAATATGGGATCAATTTAAAGCTTTTAGGTATGTACACTGCATCTATGAAAAAGTACCCTTTAGTTTGGATCTTCTGGGGGTTTTTTTGTGTGTGTTTTGGTGGCTTTTGGTTCGGATTTTTTTGTTTTTGAATGTGTTTGTTTTTTTGTTTTTTGTTTTTTTTTGGGGGGGGGGGGGGGTTCGGTGCCTGTTTGCAAGATTGTAATCAAAAACAAGAATTTGTAAATGTCTTATCTTATAAATAAAATGAGACTGTTGATTAACCCTAAATATATTTTCTGTCTGTTATTTTTAGTCGATTTTCCTGTACACAAAACATGGTTTCAAACTAACTAACTAAATGCCCACCATTCTTTAATGTAAACCAAATCACTTGCTGCCATTTTATGCCAGTTTGTAACACTCCTTTCTCATGTACGTATTTGCAAGAAACGTTTGAACAACTGGTTCATGAAGGACATCAGTATGGTCTGCACTAAATAACAGCAGAAATGGTGGCCACTTATAGACAGTTGGCAGAAGATACTGTTGAGTTGAAGGTCGTCTCCTTCTATAGAGGCTGGAGGTTCATAAGGCAGAGAACAATATGTTTATTTTGATTCAGACAAAACAATATAATAAAATCTAGAAATATCTAATTTACTTTCAATCGCATATAAATGCCTACTTTGAATTAATTGTTGTGCAACCAATAATAAGATGGTGCTTCTCCCAATACCCCCATATGTTTGTGTAATGTGATGGTGTGCAGACATGTGGAATTTAACCAGTTTATCCAGCTTTTTCACGTTTCACCTGGTAAGATTTTGTGATAAATTTCTTTTGAGTTGATTCGTTGAGTTGAGTCGACACAGAGCAGCAGAAAAGTAGAAGCTGGACCATGTCGCAGGTAAGGAAATTAACATTTCGATTGTTACATGTGAATAATTTTTTTTTATTTTGATCCATAGATTTTATTTTTAATGCCACATTTTACACACAATATGTTGCTTTTGATAGTCATTAGTACATTTAGTTGTAGGATTTCCCTGTTTTAACTCTGTTTTTAAGAACAATTGTATTTGTTTTTTTAAGTTGTGAAACTATATCAACAAATTATATTGATGCACAAATCCATATGTTTTTGATACATGCAAATGCATGAATATAAGTAAACTTTATTGAGCAAACTTTACAAACGTATTTCTAAACAGCAAAAGTAAAACTTATATTTGTCTAAATCAAATGTTCAAACAAAATATGCAATTTTTACTAATGCTTTTTACTTTAAGTCTGTAGAATAAGGCATTTGAACTTTCTTTTATTTTATTTTACTTGGCCAAGATGACAAAATATTTGTTGAAATACTGGCATTCTCCTAAGAGAGTTTAAACAGCTTGTGTTTATAAAGTCAAAGTAAATGAAACACCAGTTGTGCCTGAAAAACAATAAATCCTGTTGAACATGTTTGACCAGATTCATGAAAAGATCACTGAAATGAAATGTAAATTAAAAGTCAAATCTCTGCATTCAATGTTTTGTCTTGATCCGATTTTTGACTGTATTTTCACAAAGCCAAGAAACTGAAGATTCAACATCAACCAGTTTTTAAAGTGTCTGTGACAACATTTTTGTAATAAATATAAATACTTTTTTAAAGATAACATTAATAACACAATACAAAACTATATGAATACCACTGAGATGAACAGTTGTTGAGATATTTGTATGTGAAGTAACAGGAAGTGATGTCAAAGGAGAATATCTGAATGTAAACAGATTGTTGCTACAACAGCTAACAACAATGTAGAGAAGAATCTGATGTTTCTTTAGATTATTTTGAGACAATATCAAAAAGATAAAGATGGGGCAGAGTTCAAACAATATTGTTTCAATAAACATAAACCAGTGAGTTCCATTTTTTAAAGAGTTTCCCTTTGATGTCACTTCCTGTTTCACTTTGGTTGAGCAAAGTTAAAAAATGTTTGATAAAATGGGTAATTTTCTGTGCATTACATCAAGTTTATTAAATATAAAGATGTTTTTTTTTACTTTTTGTATCTGAAGAGTATGTTACAGGTATTTACATTTTATTTTCTTTATAGAAATTAAAGGTATTAACTGATCTACAATGAATGTGAAATATTAATAAAAAATTGTAAACATGTTTGTAAGTAGCTAAAATAATCATAATAGGTTCTTAAATGATCCTCCATCATCTCTGTCCTACAGCCAGAACCTCCTCTTCCTCTTCCAAGGAGAATGAATAAAACTACTAAATCTTTAGATATGGATCTGATAAAATGGAACCCACCTCCTCAGTCACCTACTTATTGTTCAGAGGTGAGTTATACAGATTACATTTGTGACTGAATTGTAATGTGTGGTTCTTTACTCAAAATGTATTTATTTTACATGGCAATGTTAAAGTTTTGTCTTTATTATAATTGGGTGATTTTGATTCTTGAAACCCAGAAACAGCCAAGGTTAGAGTGGTCCTGCAGAGGCTCAATATAGGTTTCTTTTTGTATTCGTTGCAGCCAGAGAGTCCTGTTTCTCCTTCAGGGAAAGTTGATCAAATCGTAAAAGCTTTAGAGGAGAGGGGTCTGAAATATAACGCTGCTCCAAAGTCTCACACAAATACCTCTGAGGTGAGTGGTTTACAAAAGATTAAACTTAGATTGTGACTTCAAACTATAATGCTTGAAATATTGCTGAAAAAGTTCTCTTTTTAACTTTTTTTATCCATTTGGTTTTGATTCTCTGCTACAAATAAACTAAAGAAGTCATCTCCACACCCACTGCTGCCAAGAAAGTGGGTAACACTGGACTCAGAACATGTTGACACTGGCCATGAATATGTGGAAATTCAAAAGGTATCAATGTTTTGTAATTTGTTTAATTTTTTTTTTTATTTTTAGGGAACTGACATATTTGCCTTCTGGCTGTCAAGGTTGATTGTGTTTTGTTTTCTTTGCACTTTTGTTCCATAAGGATGATGAACCAGTCAAGGAGCCAGCTAAAACACTTCCTCCACTGCCCTTTAAAAACCCAAAACCTCATCTTGTTCGCATGCCTGAAAAAATGGTAAATATTTACAACATTCGTTAATTTATATTTAATGTATCAGTTGTGTTATCAACTTTCTCTTTTACCAGGATGCCATGTCTTTGTCAGATTCCTTTGAGGTGATGACACGTGAGTGAAAACACTTTCACTATTTATTATCTGATGATGATGGAAACTTATTGTAGCTGAATTCCAGTTTTATTGATTTACAGCCTGGAAAGATGTGTGCAGAAATCTGACATTTAGAGGATCAGAAGAGGCAGTGTAAGTCGGTTATTATGTCATGTTTTAGATACTGTAAGTTTGTATTTGTATCTGTATTCTATAAACACGTGCCTGAACTGACTAAGTGTTAAGGAAGCAAAACAATTCTTAATTTTATGTAACTGTTAAATTGTAAACTAAGTAAGTTGAGGCTGTTGTGAAAGCTACAACTCTTGGAGGAATATCCAATTTCTTTGAAAACACTAATAGGGTCTCTCATGGTGGAGCAGAATTCAGCTGGTGTTCGTACTGAATGTGTGCATTTCTGACTGAAATACATTAATGCCTCCATTTTTGAATTTGTTACATGTTCGATTTATGTTAATCAGTGTGGCATAACTTTAAAAAGTACACAAAAAAGTAAACAAAAATGTCATGACTCTTACTGCAGTACCTCCACAACCCCACTATAGTGACCCCATTGTTGAAGAGATATCTCTGTTTTTTAACATTTGTTTTAACAGATTGTGCTTTATGTACACCTGATAAATTTCAAACAATGTGTTCAAAGCTGACAGACACATAATATTTCAGGGTCATCAATGAGAAAGCTGAACTTATCTACAAAGCGATCCAGAAGTACATTGATCTGATGTGTGAACATGGAGGGGCACTCAAAGAACATATTACTGATCTTCACAGTGTTGCCACCAACTTAGACAAGGTAATGATTTTATTATCACAGTAAAGAGTAAAAATCCAAGATTTGTAAAAAAAAGATTATGAAAAGGTATTCATAGGTTTATTTATTTATTAATTTACTGAGTGAAAGTTATTGTGGCAGTATTTTGAGCAGAGTTTTTTTCTTTGACTTTTCAAGGTGTCAAAGGGCACAAAGATCGCTGGCATCACAGGAGGTTCAGCAGCAGTGGCAGGAGGAGTGGCAGCAGCTGCTGGTGTGATCCTGTCTCCATTCACATTAGGAGCCTCACTGGCCCTTACTGCTGTTGGTGTTGGTGTGGCTGCAGCCGGAGGTGTCACTGGTGCTTCTGCAGCCATCGCAAACAAGGTGAACTCCTGCTGACCAGACTTTAGACCAGTGGTTCCCAAAGTTGGGGCCGGGACATACAGTGGGGTCCTGAAATTTTTTCTAAATTAATTACACTAAAAAATGACAACAACAACATTTTTTTTTGCCTTTGTTGTTACAAAATAATAAGATTAGTGTACTTAAAATGGACATACTGTAAATAACATAAAAAATAATGTTATAATATGCTCTTGTTTATTTGACGTGAAAACAATGTTTATCAATCGACAACAGCTGGGGTCACAGGTCTCTGCTGCTGCTATTTTGAGGGTCAAATGCTAAAACGTTTGGGAACCACTGCTTTAGACCACCTCAAAATGCTTTTTTTTTCTTTTTTTTAATAAATCATTCACATTTTTAATGAAGGATCTTCTTCAGAAATATGATGTAACAAGAAATAAATACAAATAAAATCTGTGTTTAAAAATGTATATATTTTTTTGCAAGGGTATTTAGAATTAGATCTATTGTGGAGCTTATCGAAATAATGTGCACAGACACATAATTAGTGACAATTTAGATTTTTTTTTTGTCAAGGCTGTAGTAAAAAAAATAATTTACAAGAAATCAGGTGTAGACTATTAATTTATTATTTACAACTATTTTGGGAGGGAGAACATCCAAACATCGCAGAACTGAAAACTGATAAACTTAACTTCCTGTTGCTGTAATGACATGAAGACAATATTTTTAAGCTGTTTATATTCCATTTATAAGCAGTTATTACATAGTATCAAACTAATAATTTTAAACTATATATTGTAAAATACATTGTAAAAAATAAAACCATGTACAATCTTAATGAACTCTATTTGTTTTAAAACTTCTTTATAACAGATTTAAACGTTTGTTCTTTCAGGTAAATTTGACACAGGACAAGACAAGGATCGAAAAGTCCTTGAAAGACTTCGATGACTGTCATGAGGAAATTCTCAGCTGTTTAAAGTACATCAATGAAGGCATGGAGTTACTGAAGCAACACGGTGTGTCTGTTCTCAGTGTTGCTGAGAGGAGATCAGTCAGGGTGGCAAACATAGTGAAGCTGGTCACAGGAGATGCTACTGCCATGACCTCAGACATGAGCAGCAAGGTGGCCGGATCCATAAAAGGGTTTGCGCTCGGCATGGATTTATATTTCATTCAGGGGAAAAATGGAATGAAAGTAAAAAAAGGTCTCGAGTCGAAGCTTGCCAAAAAACTTCATGCCTTGGCAGAGGACCTGGATAAAGGACTGAGCGAGCTCATGAAAATAAAGGATGTGTTCAGTAAACATGTTTAAGAACATGCTCTGATTTCATGCTTTTAGAGTTAATCCTGCTTGTTGTGTGACGTTGGTTATTTTGGGACATCAATACAAAGCTTTGTTGACAAGATTGTAAATGAAAATGAGAATTTGTGAAGGTCTTATCTTATAAATTCATGCAATCTCGCAACTACCATCATGCCAAGTTTTAACGTGTAATTGAAAAACGTTTTAGCTACTTTGTTGGCTATATTTTATTAAATGTGGCGGCCATCTTTATTTGGATGTTCTCCAAAAGGTAATCAGTCATAGACCTACATTGAATGGTTACTTTATGACAGTTTTATTAAACTCCAATAAAGAGACAGCATACAGACTTGAATCCAAATATAGTTAAAGCCATTTTTTAAACAAAGATCCTAAAATCTTTCATTTCTCAGAATTTGTGTTGGAGATTAGGCTCAGCTACTGCACCAGATTTTACCTCAATATTTGTAGGACTGTTCAAGCAAATTTGGTTTGTTCTTAAAGTCAGTTGGCTGTGGCACCCAATCTTGAATCAAACTTCATGTTAATCTGTTGTACGGATGCACATCCAAAGACTGCTTGCAAGTTTCATTAAAATGTGTCACCTTCACCTTTTTACAATGATAGTTTCCCCATATTCATTGCAACATTCCCGACACTGTTCTTCTTCTTGGTATTTTATTGGTGGTAGACATTTGGTGTGTATTACCGCCACCTACTGGTTTGGGATGTGGTTTAAAATGTTTATTTTATTTCACTATTATCAATTATCATATTCTATTAATTGATTTTGTTGTCCTAAAAAAATCAAAATTTGAATACTTTTACTTTTTGAATTTTCTTGTTGTATACCTATAAAATCAAATGTTTCTTTATTTTTTTAATTCCTCCATCATTAACTTTTCTTCTCTCTCATGACTCTAACATATTAAAAACACACGTTCTATTGCTTCAAATTCTCCACAGTATTGACATTTTCATGTATCATGTTTTTTTATTGCAAATAATGAATAATTGAGTCCAGTGTGACCAAATCTCAATCTTGTTAGTAACTGATCTTCTCTTCCATTTCTCCGTCCTGATCTAATTTCTCTCACTTTCTTTTAAATTTTATAATACCATCTTCCTTTCTTCTCTTCATCCCATTCCTTCTGCCAATTTTCTTTCAATTCTTCTTTAATTATGCTTCTTGCCTCTGATTTACTTGTGGTTACTGTAAAGTTGATTCCTCCTATTGTTGCCTTTTTGCCACTTTATCCACTATTTTGTTTCCCTCAACATTAATATGTGCTAGTAGCCCCCATAAAAATCCCATTTTAATTCTGAACAATGATGGCTGTATAAAATGGCTTTCTGAATGACTGTGCTGTAGACTGATAAGTGCTGAACTAGAATCTGAACATGTATTGTTCTTAATGGTTTTATTTCTTCTATTCACTGAACTGCTAATAATATTGCTAAACTTTCCCCAGTGTATACTGACAATCCATTAGTAATGTGTTTCCTTTGTGCTATCTAAAATTCTGATGAATGCTATTCCTATTTCTATTTTTGATGCATCTGTGTATATCTGAACATAATAGTTATTTAAATATTGCTGTACTGTCTAAAAAATAAAATTGAATCCCTTTTCCTTATTTTTTCCCATGAGTGTTAAGTCTATTGCATCCATGTTCAGCTGATAATGGAACTATTGGACTAATTGTCCAATTGCTTATTGTACTTCTTCTGCCTTCTTATTACACACCCACCCAAAACCTTTTCACCACCTCCTATTTGCAAACACCTCCTCTACTGAAGAGATAAGCTCCTCTCTTGCCACTCTGCTGATTAAAAACGAATGCTTCCAGTGAAAGCTGTCCTTATTTTGTATATTTTGTCACTGCTTAATGTGGAGAGTTTTCAGTGACATCATCTTCACCTGCATCTTCACTTGGTCCTGTTTAAGCTGGCCTGACATTGCACTGCTGCTAAATTCTCCTAAACTCAATAAACACTTCACACCTGTTTTGTGCAATAAGTGATGATTCAACAAGGATGGCAGCTGCTGTTAATTAAGACAAGACACTGAACCATATCACTGAGGAAAAATATCAGGAAAGTGAAAAAGGATAATAAAAGTTGCAACATGTCATGGGTAAGAAGGCTTTTATTTTTTTGTCTTTATAGGAAAATGTGACATTTTAAATTACAGTTATCAAGTCGTATTTTTGTTGAATATAAAATCTAATCAAATTTACAAAAAGGTTCTGCTTTTGATGCTCATTAAAGCATTTGGTTTAAATTTATATTTTTATAGAAAAGATAAAGCAACTTTCAAAAGTCTCATTATGAAGTTTATTGGATTTGTTATGTATTATTTTAAAAAAGAGTAACTCTATATTTCTTTTGTGTTTTAAAATGTTGTTAAATCACAATTCTTGTTTCAGAGTGAATTTGTAAAATTTTGGTGAAAAAAAATCAGTGTCAAACAGTTGATACATTAGTTGCATCCCTTAAATGTCAATTTTTAATTTTACAGCCCACAACTTCTTTTTAACATTTCAACATTGTGTTTACCATTAATAATATTTAAAGCTTATTTCAGATAAGTCTCTTTTTTTCCTGTTTCTAGCTAACATATTTCTGTTATTTCCTTTATCAGTTTTCTCTGAATGGCTGAAAAGGCTGTAATGAAACAGAATGGCACTGCAGATTCTCAGTTTTATTTTCCTGCAGCCGAAACCTATTTTTTTCTGCTCCAGGGAAAGTTGATCAAACAGTAAAAGCTTTCGTGAAATTTATGAAATATATCTCATCCTCTGTGTTCCACATATTGTAGAGGTCAGTTAAGTAAAATAAATCAGATTAAACCCAAAACTTCAGACTCCCATGTGTGAACATCATAACTCAAATGTTTGGACATGTTGCTGAAATCTGATTTTTTTTGATCGAATAATGATTTATGACTGTGATTCTCTCTAAACTGAGACAGAACTGAGGCGCTCAGCACCACCATATTTTGAACTGTTGACACCTTTTTTAAAGTGTTTCTTTCCCTTCTGACTTTTTTTTTGGTCAGAATTTGGATAAACAGATGATAGCAGGACCTCCTCCAATACCAGTTAAGCCTCCAAAAAGGCAACATGAAGACACCTATGAAACCCTGGTAAATTATTCCATCTTCTATTGTGCTATGCTCATTTTAAATTACTTTAAACAAGTTGTTTTTATAAGGTGTGTGTGTTTTTTTTTTTTTTTTGGTCACAATTTGGATAAACAGATGATAGCAGGACCTCCTCCACTACCAGCTAAACCACCAAAAAGGCAACATGAAGACACCTATGAAACCCTGGTAAATAATATAATTCCATCTCTTATTGTGCTTTGCTCATTTTAAATGACTATAAACAAGTTTTTATAAGGGGTGTGTGTGTGTGTTTTAACCAGGGTATCACACACTCTGAATCAGATTTGGTGTGTGTTACTTATTTAAACACACACACACACAGTTCCTTATGGAGGTCCAAAACTGACATAATTAGAAATGGATCAATAAATACACCAATTAAAATTTTAAAAAGAGAACTTTACCTTTATGATTTATAATTTAACTGACCTTCATATTTTTCCAGCATAGTTCCAATAAATTATATACTTTAGAACATAATTTAAACTTAACTATTTCTAAAAATCTCTCTCTCTTCCCCCACCCCCTCGCCCCGCATTTTTACATTTCACTGTCTCCTGTATTTACATTACCTTGTGCATTTCTGCCTTATTATGCAAATAGGGTGGGCAGTCCTTCTGAAATTAAAATAAATATAATCTCATAGGAGACACAAATGCATGTACAAGTAAAGGGGGAAAATTTTAAATAAGTGAATTTTAAATTATGTTCCAAAATATATAATTTATTGGATCTAAGCTGGAAAAATAAATATGGTCATATACTTCTAAAACATGAGGTAAAGTGTGTGTGTGTGTGTGTGTGTGTGTGTGTGTTTTTGTTTGTTTTTTTTAGTTGGTGCTATTTATTTATACATACATACATACATACATTTATTTCTGCTTTTATTTCTAATTATGTCAGTTTTGGTCCTCCATAGATCCTATTCAGCCTGACTTTGTATCTTGTTTTGAGTTGACAAGAATTTCACACAGTGAAGTTTTCAAATGACGGCCAACAATCCAATGTGTTCAATGGCAGTCTAAACAATATTTATCACTTCTTTGAGTTAGAAATCTCTCAATTGTTTCATTTTCACTGACTACATATAAATGAAATCATTTTAATATTTTAAGGATCTAAAAATCTGACAAGTTACCAGAGCTTACATGTGATTTGTCATTGAAAGTGTTTACAACCAGACATTAAAACCACTGTTTTAAGGGCTAAGAAGGCTTCAAAACCTGAAAATGGTCCAGATGATAACATTTTTATTAGGAGCTGAGAGTTTATAAAAATTATCATTGAAGATTATGGCTTCATAACTGTCAAAAATGAACCTAAATTGTTGTTGGTTGAAATAGATGTACTGTGTTAAAGTGCAAGATGATAGATCTTATTTCTCCTTTCTGCAAAGCCTCAAGAATCTCCTTCAGGCAGAGTTGATCAAATAGTAAAAACCTTTGACACAAAGCTGCTGATATATAACACTCCTCCTCAGCATCCCTCATATCCTTCAGAGGTGAGTTTACAGATTAGTTTTACCTTAGCCCTGTGATTTCAAGCAATAAAGCTTTAGATGTGCAAAACCCATTGTTTTAAATTAGTTTGATTTTGATACAAAATCTCCAAACGCTTTCTCTCTTGAAGAGCTCAACTCCACCCCCACTGTTACCAAGACAGTGGGTGACACCGGACTCAGTATATGAAACTGACCATGCATATGTGGAATTAATACAGGTACCGGTGATTTCTGATTTCTGTAGATGCATATTTCTGAACCTTTGGAATACCTTCTGGCAGGTTTTTTTTTTTTTTTTTTTTTTTTTCTAATAAACTTCAACTGCAAAAATAAAACAAGTGTCATCAGTCCAGTGCACTAACAAATCAAAAGTTAAATACGACTTTTGAATTCTTATAAAAGAAGCAAAACTGTTTTTGGACTATTTGGTTGCACTGCTACAAGTTGGGATTTGATAAAAATCAATATTTACAGTAACTGTTTTTAAAATAAGTGCACAAAAAAATGGCTGTTTTTACTTTTTACTTTTTTTTTTTTTTTTTTTTTTTTTAACAGTAAAAAATGTTTTACTTTTTCTTAAGGAGGATGAACCTTTTAAGCTCCGACCTCCTCCACTGCCAAAAAACCTCTGTGATGACACTGAAACTCTGGTAAATACTTGCATATCTTAATACACTGTTAATCTTTAAAGAGTTGTTCACTCCTTCACCTGGCTGTCACACTGTCAGATTGCTGAGATGCAATGTCTTTATCAGATTTAGTGTGTCACATAAAATGTTTTTATCTGATCATTTGTAATGGGGCAAGACTTTTCATGCAATGAGACTCTGAATTGGCAAACACACAAATATTAGGTTTATAATGCAAAGTGAAATAACATTTTTTTTTATAAATATGCAGCAAGGTCAATAAGAAACATCTGTCAAGTCATAATTGTGCTCACTTGAAAAATGGAGTTCAAACAAAGGGTGGTGAGTTGTTTTAACACATCTACATGTAAATACATGAAATAAAAGCTGACGTGTCTCGTGCTCATCTTTTGAGCTTAAACCCAAAAGTCTTCAGTGTACAACAAAAATAAAGGGAATTTGACTTGCTGTTCCAATATTTTTGGAGGGGACTGTACATACAGTGGCCCTACATGCTCACTTAAATGTATTTCTTCTATTCTGCAGCCAAATTCTCCTGTGTCTCCTTCAGAGAAATTTAATCAAATAGTAAAAACCTTAGAGGAGAAGCAGCTGCAATATAATATGTCTCCTACATATTCAGATGTCAGTCAGGTAATACCAAATGAATTTACCACATTGCTTCATAAGGCTTGAAATATCACTCAATGTTTTTATATGATTTTTAAAATTTATTTTAATTTTGATTTAGATTGCTAAACCTCAGGGAAAGCTGAGCTCGACTCCACCTCCACAGTTACCAAGAAAGCCGGTCCCACAGGATTCAGAAAAATATGAAAATCTAAAGGTATATTTTGGGATTTAAAATATTTGCCTTCTGATTCTTGAGTTTTTAAAGCTAGATGTTTGTTCATATTTAAAAACTTAGTTTGGTGATTTAAATAGTAAGAGAATAATATATTAAATATTCTAGTAACTGGTTTATTTGTGCATTATAAACAAATCAGATGGTAAGATGTCTTTACATGTCTAAATTGTAATTAACAAATCATATTTGATCTCTATTTGGGTCTCAAGTCAAGAAATCCCTGTAAGTTGTGTTTTTATTTGTTTTTGTAATTGAAATCAATATTTACATTTTAAAATTCCAGTACATGTTTGGTCACTTTCTCAAGCTACTGTACCCACTTAATCCAGCCACTAGTGACGAACCCTAACATGATTCTAACAGCTCACTGATCAACGTATTGTTTCTGTTCAGTTCTTTTTGTGTTTGTCTCTTCCTGTTTTTAAACTATTTAGGCTGCTTGGGGACTCAGCTTTGTACTTCTGGTGTAATAACATTAAAACCTATTCTGTTCTAAATAACAATGGGAGACATAAAACTGAGAAAGTAACGTTCTAAAATGTTTTAATAAGAAACTGATCAAACTTTACAGTGAAACCAGATGAAAAAATGTGTTTTTCCCCAGGATTCCACTTTATCTGATTCCTATGAGGCACTGACACGTGAGTAGAAATGTTTCACATATTTGCTCTGTAATGGAAACCTATTGTTGCTGAACTGCCTTTTTTACTGATTTACAGCCTGGAGTGACGTGTGCATGAACCTAACAATTAAAAAATCACCAGAGGCGGTGTAAGTTGATTAGTGAATGTGTGTACTTTTATGCTCAAACTGACCCAGATTTACTGTATACCTGTATAACATCTTGTTTTCTTTTTAATAAATGTGTCAAAACTGTTGACCTTTAAACTACAATTGAGGTTATTGCAATAAATTGAGGTGCACTCAAAATTTCAAGGGCACAGTAGGACCCATGATGCATGCAGGCTCAAGTAATGAAAACTCTTTATTAAATCAAAAGCAGACATGGTGGCAAAATAGAACAACTACCAGGCACAGGAGAGTGCACGAAAACCGGGGCAGAAAACCCACAATGAACGGACGAGGAAGTGCTAGAGAAGGACTGGTTTAGTAGAAACGGGGTTGAGTGAAAAGTGTGTGAGAATAATCAGGAATGGACTGAGGAATGAGATGAGAGTAAAACACAGGAGAAACACCAGAGGGAGACAGGGCACAAGATAACAGGTCCTCACACTTGTTCCTTCTAGCAGTCTAGCAAAAATGTTTAAAATACTGATTTTTGTTGAATTTATGTAACAAAACTAAAAGTTTTAATATTTTGTGTGTTCTAACACTGGTTTGTAGATTATTGCCAAACTGAACAGACTTGTAGCCTAAAGTGTAACAAATAAATAAAATATTCCAGGATCATTGACATAAAAGCTGGACTTCTCTACAAAGCGATTCGACTGTATAACCAGCTGATGACTGAACAGGGAGGAAAACTCCAAGAACTCATCACTGAGCTGCACAGCTTTGCTGACAACTTGGACAAGGTACTTATTGCAATTTCTGGAGTAAAAGTAAGAAATCCAAATAACATAAAAGTTCAAAGTGTACAGATTGTTTTAGTTTGTATTCATGGCAGAAACATAAAGGAGGCGAGGGATTAAAGTTGTAATTTTATGAGATTAAAGTAAGTCATAATGATGTGTCCATTTTCCATTCCTCATTTCCTCCTTTTCTTCGCACCTGCTGTGAACAGTCTGTTTATAAAGTAGTCTGGATGACCTGGGTCACTGTTAAATTAATATGCTTTAATCCAAATTAGCTACGTGACTAAATCTGTCAATACATCCATTAATTTCAATACTGCTTCAGTTTAGTTGTTTGCACAACTTCCAGGTCCTGCTACTGATAATTTGATGCTAAAATGTTAAAATTAAAATGTATTAAATTTTAATGTATTAAAATTTATTGTATGCTTTTTCATGGAAAAGCTACAATTTTATGGCTTTTTTTTCTCATATTTTAATCTTGTAATATTACGACTTTAGTGTGGTAAAATTATGACTTTATTCTTGTAATTTAAAAAAATCTTGTTGTGGCCCTAATACTTAAAAGTAAAGTATTGCGTAAAAAGGCTACTTGAGTACTAATTGATCATAACATCTGATTTTATTTTAAAATGTCAGCTTGACAAGAGTTATATGCACATTTGATTTTTTTCAAAGACTAAATGAAAATTCATACTTTTTTTTTATTACAAAATAAAATTCCAACAAAGGAGACGATTTTCAAAGTCAAATTGTATCATAATGAAACTTATTTCTATTTCAAAACAGGGTAAAGTACTTCCAGTGACTACATGCAGTTTACCACCTTTGCCTATTAATGTCTCGTCGGATAAAAATATCATTAGAAAACAAAGCTTGTGTACAAACGAGGTTTGACTTAAATAGAAACTGTAGGTGTGTTTCTGTGGTGCATTTTTGTCTAAAACATGTTTGTTTCATATTCAGTAATGTTTCTCACAGTGGGTAGAGTCCAGAATTTTTATTCAAGAGCAGCAATACATCATAATATTGAAGTAAAGTAAAAAGTACGATGTAGTAAAACTACTCAAAAGTTACTCGTAAAGTTAACTAGTTATTACTGATCAGAAGGCAATTCTTACCTGGTGTTTGTATTACAGCAACTTGATAAAACTGACATTCTGTCTTTAGTGTGCCACAGGACAGACCGTGCACCTCATCTGACAAAATGAAAGCATTTTAAATGTTTTTAGCAAATTTTAAACATTACATATTTTTTCTTTTTTTTTATACATAGTTTTTATTGGGCACAAAGATTGCTGGCCTCACCGGAGGAGCAGCATCAGTGGCAGGAGGATTGACAGCAGCTGGTGTGCTGGAGTCCTGTCACTGCAGGAAGCTCTCTAGCTCTTACTGCTGTTGGTGTTGGTATGGCTGCAGCCGGAGGCATCACTCGTGTGTCGGCCACCGTGGCAAACCAGGTAAACTGATGGCAAATTTTAATATAGTCACCAGCTGAAAAAGACAACTATACTTTGACATAAATCATATTTATTGCATTAATGTACAAAGTATATGGATTTTTCAATACACATTTCAGTACTGCAAAAATATCCATGTTTTTCATTCAAGATTTTAAACAACATTTTTGGGTGTATTGCAATATGATCTCATAGCACAAAAACTGAACTGCCAATTTATTTTATGACAAATTGAAATTGTTTCTTTAGGCAAATACCCCAAAAATCTGTAAGAAAATTGACAAAACCTTACAAGACTTTGATGACATCTGTAAAAATGTTCTGGGCTGGCTGAAGTTCATCAGGGAGGGCGTGGAGTTACTGAAGCAACACGATCCGTCGGCCCTGAAGAAAAGTGCGAGGAACTCAAAGGAGGCGGCAAACGTAGTGAAGCTGGTTACAGGAGATGCTAGTGACATGGCCTCACTTTCTACTGGCATGGATTGTTACTTTACTGATGGCAAACTTAGGCTGAAGAAGAGTCTGGAGACAAATCTTGCAAAGAACCTCCGCAGCCTGGCAGAGGACCTTGATAAAGGACTGAGAGAGCTCATTAATATAAAGGACATGCTCGGTGAGCCTGATGAAGACTTTTTCTGATCTGGTGCTAGGACTTCTCAGTTTTACATTGAGGTATTTCTAGCTGAGTAAATATTGGACTATTACAAAATGTTTTTAAATGTGTACAGTGTTTTCATGGATTTATTTACACTGTTAAAATTAGATTAAATATGTATTTTATTGCTGCTTGAACTCTTTTCTTGTACACATTTAGTAAACTTTTAAAGGGAAAAAGCTTAAACTAACCACCAGGGGGCAGTCAGGTTCCAAACTTTGCACTGGATTACTTGACTCAATAGTTGTACTTTAATCCATGATTGACCAGTTTTACTTGGGTATAAATAACTTTTTAAATTATTGAATGTAATACAATGATACTCAAACATAAACCACTAAATAAAATGACAAGAAGGGGCTTAGAGCTGATCCTGGGTGCAGTCCCACCTCCACCATTTCTACAGCACATCTCACCACTGTCCTGCTGTCCTTGCATGTTCTGTACTAGTATCTATCACATTCAGTCCTCTGCCACTCCGGGTTTCCTCACACACCACCACAGCTCCTCCCACTGCACCCAGTCAAGCTTTTTCTAAATCCACAAGACTCAATTGTTTTATTTAAAAAGGGACAGTTCATATTACAGAAAATGCCAGAATTAGCCATGAAGGCTAGTTTTCATCTGTAGTCCCTCAAGGTCCTATAGATATAAATACAATACATACAAAACGACAAGTTACTTTCATAAAAAAGCCTAAAAATATGACAAAGCATGATAAAAAATAAATTTAACACAACAATTCAAGGCAATACGTTAAAAATACAAAATGGATAAAAAAAATCCCATAGTCAGTGTCTACACAGTTGATTATCCAGGAGCCATGATTTTAAGGCATTTGAGAATAATTTGAAGGAT
>JAUBOC010000127.1:14594677-14607887 GCA_032275365.1 Anablepsoides cearensis | reverse complement strand
AGTTTGCTTGTCCCCAACTTGTTAAACAGTAAGTGATGTGAGAAAAGATCATAGCATTCATAAACGTTTTTGCAGCCAAATTAGTCAAACAGTGTCTTATATGCCTAAAATTAGCCAGATTAAATTTATGTATTTTTGTTATCTTTTTGACATGAGGTTTGAATGATAAATTTGTATCAAACAAAAGCTTTGAATTTGAATGAAGTTATTGCTGACCCTCTTTAAACTTCTCCAGTCTGTGCTGTTCTTTCATACTTCCGCTCACAATTGGTCACATTGTTCAAGTCTGACTTCCACAGCTGACTCCCTGTTCTTTATCGTGTGGCTCATTTCCCTATTTCTCCTGTAGCTGCTAGCCTGCTACAGCATATCAGTCTTGTTTAGGATTATTTACATGCAGGCAAATCAATTGATCACAAACTTTCACTTCAAAAGTTTACAAGAGTCAAAGGCAACAAGCCCAAATAAAAACATAAAACAAATGTCACACATTATGCAATTTAAAAAAAGCATAAATACAAAAATATTGGATTAAGTGCAATCTAAACGTGATTTTGAACGTGTGAACACTTGTAATAGTGTTTAGGGTGTGAATTTTATACATGCGCGCTCTTGATTGCAATTAAGTGTCCAGAACGTGTTCTTTAAGTTATTGTTTACATTCTGTATTTGACCTACATTTTAAGGTCTTGTTATTTTAAAACTGTACACGGATCTAGATGCGAGAATAACCAACTATTTAGATGACGCTCATAAGAGAGCTTGTTTAACTTAACTGTAGTGCCCCAGTGAAGTAGCTGTCCTTGTTATGCAGGAACTCCGCTCACTCGCGCTGTTGCTGTAACAAAAATCAACGCCTACTGGATCGAAACGGCGGAGGAGTACAGTAGGCGGTGCTTCGACTCTTTTATAAGCCGGAGCTACAGCTTCCGCTGGTTCTTCCTCCTCAGTATCAGTCTGTGATTGTTGTTTATATCGAACGCTAGAAGCTGTCCAGGGCTAAAATGGCAGAATAAAGGCGTGCGGCAGCAATCTTTGCAGCGGCAACAACTTGGCAGTGCAGCGGCTAAGTGCACTGGCTATTTCAGGCAAAATGGCGTAAGTATTTTTAATGTTTTGTTTATATCTGTTCTAAATCATGTGGTCACCTATTGTTAAAAAGTTGTAACAAAAGTTAGTATATATTTTGTATAACTAGGACACTGTAGTTTAACGTATTTAATTTTTTTTGTTTTTTATTTTATTTCCTGGTTTGAAGTTGTTAAGTGTCAGATTACAGACCGTCAGCTCTGGGGATGTCCCAGCCAGTCAAACGCTTCTGTACATCGTCAGCTGTTCTCGAGTTGGGAAGCGAAAAACATTTCTGAATCGGTGTTTTTGAAGTACTTCTTTCAGCGGGTTTATAGGTCAATAGTTGATGTTTGTATACATTATACTGTCAACGTGGCGCAGCCAAAATGGCGCGCGCGCTCTAGATTTTCCCTTTCTACCCCGCCTCGTGCAGATGGCTCGGTGTTGTGAAAATGGCGGTCACCCTCTCTTTTCCGCGGCGACTCGTCAACGGAGGGCGGAGTTACAAACCAGAGTATGACCAAATTAGGAAATGTTATCCTCCGGTGGAGGGCGGGGCGCTACCTTCCGACACATTTACGCTTTAGTGGAGATTAGCTGGAATTAGCTGCCCCACCCCCACAACATGACCCTGAACAACTTTAGTTAACACTGAAAGTTTGCATTTTACTTGTACTGATCTTGAAAAACCGGAATTTCATGTTTTGTTTTACGGAAGTAGGCTAAATACTGTAGAAGTGTAAGCTGGTCAGACCAGTACTGTACAATCCAAGAATAGACACTGGAGTGACATGCTTTTAAAATATATTTGCATATTAGCGCGCTTCATTTATTATGAACGCTCAATTAACAGACATCCAGTCAACATTTGTTCACTTTGTCACCATGTGTTTTTGCAGGTCTCTCTCGACACCCACCCTCAGCTTTGCTGCCGTCGACAGCAGTCCCAGACCCCTCGACTTGCTTTTAGCAGACTCTCCTTTGTTTTCATTCACCCTGTTGAGCCTCCCGCTGACTGTAAGCAGCCATGACGCACTCCCAGCTGGCATTGGAGGACTTGGAGGCCCTGTACTTAGGTTGGTGTCTCGTTGGCGCACGTTCCCAATGTAACACAACTAATTAAAAAACATAAACTAGAGTTAAAATGTGTTTACATCTGTGTTTACAGGGTCCCCGTTTCTGACGGCTGACCCCATGGGGCCCCTTCTGGACCAAGATGAAGCTCTTTCTCCCTCCTTCTCTTTAGAGGTGAAGGCGCCCGCTTCGCCCTCTCTCTCCCTGTCTTCTTATGCATCCTCCTCTTCTCCTTATCAGACGATGCCATTATCCCCCCTCGCCTCTTCCTCTCCACCCCCCTCTCCTCCCCTCGCCCAGTCCTCCTCATTCCTGGAGACCAAGGCTGAAACAGACCTGTTGTCAATGTCTTTGCTGGCCGACAGTGACCTGCTCAACGCCCACATTGAAGCAGATATTGGCAAAGGTGAGAAATCATCAAAACATCTTTTTAGATAATTGAGGCACAAAATCACACTGCAATGAACGAAGTACTGGATAGTGATCAATACTGCCAATTTTCATTACGATACTGATACAAAGTAAAAATTTGACTGGTATCGGCAATACTGATTTGATACTGATACTTTGTGATAACAAACATAACGTGTCTGGTAAATTTTAAAGAGTAGCTTATTATTATTATTATTATTATTATTATTATTATTATTATTATTATTATTATTATTATTATTATTATTATTATTATTATATTTATTATTATATTTATTTATTTTTAAAGGAGCAGATATAAGATTTTTTTCTTCTGCTACCTTTCATTTTGTTTTATTTGTATGGTTTTGTTGTGTGAATTGTGTTTTGTTAATATTTTGATGATGAAATGAATAAACATTTATTTTCAAATAACCGCTTTATAAATAATACATGACAGTAATTTGTTTGATTTAAATGTCTTTTTAACCCTAACCTTATATATTTTAAGCACAATTTAAAATTCATATTCTAAAGAAATATACTTTTTAAATAGTGAATAAAAGTGAGAAAAATATTCTAAAAGTTGTTACGGATAATTAGAATAAACCGACTGCAGAAAAAGCCCCTCAACACTCGTATTTTCGTCTTCTCCCATGAGCCTTTTAAGATTTGCTATTTTGTAGCATTGTTTTTTTGGGTTTGCAAGAAGGTCCATGGCCAGAGCTGTTTGGGGGCCCATGGCATGAAAAAGTTTGGGAACACCTTATCTAGAATTTAGTCAACTGAAGCAGATTTTATGTTAAAATGACCTGCCATACATCTAGACCAGGGGTCTGCAACCTTTATGATCAAAAGAGCCATTTCTGCTAATGACGCATTAATAACATGTGTCCAGAGCCATAAAACAAGCTACAACTGTGATTATCAACTGCTGGTTCACAGGCCTTTTTGATGCCTTTTCAGGAACCTTTATGGCCAGTGGAGGTGACATTATAAAACTATAAAATATATAGTGAATTTTATTATTTTAAACATCAGGGCAAATAAAAAGACCAGATTCATGTAAAAAAGAAAAATACTGTACATAGTTTATACCTAATTTCATATAAACTATTACAACTGAACTATCCAGGCATATTTTTTTCCAATTTTTATTATGTAGTTTTTAATATTCTATAAAAGTTAATTCTGATGGATCTGAGATAAAGCTCATAGAAAGAAGTTGGATTATTTAAGTAAACAGACTAGCATGAGCTAAACAGGTTTTACTTTTTGTACATATTTGCAAATTGATTTCTGTTGTGGGTATAAAAACAAACAAATATTCTGTTAGTGGATAACCTGAGCAAAGAGCCACACGTGGCCGCAGGTTGCAGACTAGACTGACTGACTGAGCACAGGCCAAGTGTTTGTGGAAGAAAACGTTTTTCCCTTCAACCACATAGGATTTAGACAAGATGTGAATAGTTTGGTTATTTTCCACTATTTTCCTGTTAATTATATACATTATGTAAAAGAACTAAAGTATCGATATTTTGATTTTAGTATTGATTTTAGAACATAAAGTTCTGGTATCGGCAGTATAGATCTGCACATCGCTAGTACTGGATGTTAATGATGAACTATTTTGTTGGCAGATGATTTTGAAGATTTTGACTGGATGTCAGAAAAAATGGACCTGAGTGACTTTGACCTGGAGTCTTTCATCAGCTCATCTGATGTGTCTCCCAGCTCCCCGAAAGATTTCCTGGCCTCCCTCGACCCCCACATGGATCTGGATCTCGACTCCTTCGACACAGCTACCCCTGTCCAGCACAGCAGCCCAGACGCTGGTCTCACGTTACCCAGTGTCCCCTCTCTCCACGGGGAAACTCCTGTTTTACCCGAGGTCGTAAAGTCTGAGCCTCCCTCTCCCAGCCCTTCTCCACCTCCCCCGTCCCCGGCCTACACATTGGAGCTTGGGAGTGAAGTTGATGTTTTAGATGTTGAGAAAATGGCTACATCTGTCACTACGATCCTCCAAGATCCCAGTGAAATCATCCAAACCACCAGTCCCATTGTGCTCTCGATTCCCACGGCGGGTCACTTTGTGGTGGTTCTTGCCAACAAAGAGGAGCCGTCCCTCGCTCCTCTCCCCGATCAGTCCAATGCTTTTTCATCAAGTGAAAGTGATTGTGACTCTGGCATCGAGTCGGGCGCCGGGTCCCCCACAAGTCATTCGACTCCTCCTGGTTCCCCCACGCCCGGTTCCTCCCGAACCAAACCCTACTGTAAACCACAGCCCGCGGCCTCTCCTTCCCCCAAGGCCTCCAAGGTTAAATCTGTGTCGGGCGCTCCCAGGGTGGTTGAAAAGAAGCTGAAGAAGATGGAGCAGAACAAGACGGCCGCCACTCGCTACCGGCAGAAGAAGAGGGTGGAGCAGGAGTCGCTGAACTCGGAGCTGGAAGACCTGGAGAAGAGGAATCACGAGCTGAGCGAGAAGGCGGAGTCCATCAGCCGAGAGATCCAGTATCTGAAGGATCTGATGGAGGAGGTCCGCAAGCACCGGCGAGGAAAGACCCCCGCAGTTGCATAAAAAGCCAAACGTTCACGTGGCGCAATCGTCTGCTTCAGAGTGATGAGATGTGGTTCTTCCTGCTTCAGTGCTCTTTGCAAAGTAAATTTTCTAGTTTTGGCCATAATAAGAGATTAAAGGCTGGTGTGTGAGATGTCCCTGATCAGAAGAGGTTTGAAAAGCTTAGAGAAGTTGATGAGATTAGTTGAACGCAGGGGGCTGGGAGTTAGTCAGGTGAAGCATTTGTACATGCTCGTCTCTCAGTCCCTTGTTGATCCCTGTGTGTTTTCCAACTTAATCAGCACACCTGCATAAAACAGCAGGGTGTGTTTTTGTAGACTAGGCATGCAAAACCAGTCATGGTAGTTGTATGTTTTTAAATGAACAAAACTCAGCCTCACTTCCCAAAACAGTAAAACTAGTGTCAACAAATTATGAAAACACTTACCATTTTTATTTCCTGCCTTTTCTTAATCTTTACTTTAGTTTGAGCTTCCTCTTTAACAGCTTAAAGTCCAGAAAGGGGCCAGATCGTAATAAATGTGGATCTTTTACTGTCAACATGAAATCTGATTGTAAATACTTTCCTTTTTTCATTTGCTTGCTGATTGTGGCTTTTATTTAATGCTAGATGAATCATTGTCCAGTAGCGCTGTCTTTTAGTGCAGGTGTTTTGGCTTGTAAAATGCTTTGCTTCTTATTTTCTAATAAATATATCTATACTCAATCGATGTGTTGCATGTTTTCTTCAGTGTTATGATCAGCAAATGACATGCAGTTTGTTTTTTCATTAAATGACCATGGATTTCACATGACTTGAGTGTGATCAGTAGATTAAAAGGCAGATTTAATAAGGATGTTATTATATTTGAAGTACATACATTGACTAAAAAAATAGCTTTTGTCTACTTGGTATTAAACTTGCAGTCGAACATGTAATTGTCAAATTTAACCACAGTATAAACATCCATAAGCTGTGCCAAAAAATATTTTAAAAACAAACTATGCAACATTGAGTAGTATTAAAATTGAGAATAACTACTTTAAATTGGGCTCAAACTTTCATTTTCCTGTCAAATTGATAAAACGGGTCTGAAAGTAAAACCTTTCTCCACAATCTACAATTGTAACCAAAGTTGTACCTGTCACTCTAAAACATGTTGGAGTAAATAAAATAAATGAGGCTCTGTCACAATAATTAAAGAACTTTTTAAAAAGATAATATAATACACTTTATATTTTATTATAAATTCCAACAATGCCTTAAATCGACCAAAGTGCTTTACAAGGTAAAACAAACACAATCAAGTCATAGAAAATCAGTACAAGTTAAAGCACAAATTACAATAAAGTAAAAAAGATATACAAGATACTAAAAAATTAAACATCAAATGCCTTTTTGAAGATATTTTTAATGAGAAATCTGGGCTAGAATTTAACCCATTGTTACTGTTTAATTTGAAGTTTGTAATGTGTGTTGTGACAAAATTATAAATTTAGAATGAGTACACAAAGAATTTGAAAGAGCTGTCCTATTTCTAAGACCTAACTACATATTTAATGTGATAAACCCCTAAATTTCTAAGACCTGAGGCGAGGTCACTTGGGTGCAAAAAGTTCACACCTCTTGTCAGCAGACAAGAAACAAGAAGAAAAAAAAGGAAGAGAAACAGACCTGTCATAAGACAGTTTCTGCACATGTGAAACCAGACTTGTCTCTCACGTGGTTCACAGGTGTTGGCTCAAAGAGTGGGGCATGGAGCAATTTTTCTTCTTTTTATTTATTTTTGAGTGAGAGAGAAAAAAAGCAAAATAAATTTATAAAAATGTCTGTAGAGTTTGTCAGCGATGCAGACTTTTGCCAAGCAGCTGTATCAATTTAGTCCTGGGCAGTAACCCACTTTAAACACACACACACACACCACACACACACACTCTCTCTCTCTCTCTCTCTCTTCTATCTGGAAGAGTTTTCAGTAGTAAGGCCTTGCCAAAGCCACCCCACCGCTCACCCCTGGACATGGATGAGAAAATGAGCTCTAATAAAAAAGAGACAAAAAAGCCTATCCTTCTATCCAGTGGTTCCTGGAATATTAACACAGAAACAAGGTTGACTAAATCATTAGGTTAGGATCTTGTGTGATGAATAGCACTCAGAGCATGTGCTGTGAATATGAATGAACTCATAGGATTATAGTTGTTCAGGTAAAGACTACAACCCTGGTTCTTGAGGAACACGATTCTGCATGTTTTAGATGTTTCCCTGCTTTGACTCATCTGATTTGTATGAATGAGCAAGCTTCTGAAGAGCAGGGAAACAACTAAAAACATGAAAAACATGCAGGAGTGGCCCTCGAGAACCAGGGTTGGGAACCACTGTGCTACAAGACCAGCAAGCAACTTCGTTTTCATATTATTAAAAAGCTTTTGTAACATTCAAGGGACTGTAGACATCCTTCCAGAATGTGGACGCAAGACAAAATGCAACACCAGGTTGATGGTAATAAAACCTTATAAGTGGATAGAGGACCAAGGCTACACTGTATGTTTGTTTCATCCTGAATCAGAGAAGAGTGCTTCTATCTACAGTAGTTACTGTAAAATTAACTCTTTAACGTCCTCATGAAGCTTAATGTGGCTGAGAAGTGTATAATGCTTTTATCCTTCAAGTTTTTCAGAAATGTTCGTACTTTAAATTGTTGATAGAAACATTTTTTGTTCAGGTGTGGTGAAAGCAAGAGCTCTCAACCTGCCTCTGTAGAGATAACAAAGCTTATTCAAGAGTTTCTTTTGTTTTGTAAGTTTATATTTTCACAAACATCTGATTTAACTGATGTTATACACTGTGCTATTTTTGAGCAACCATAAACAATTTGAATATGATCAATATTTGTTTAGCAAAGTTTGAAAAAAGACAATAAACTTTGTCATATCTGGCATTCTTACCGGACAACATTCTTTTAAAAAGCACATCAGTTCCGTAATAGTTTTTTTTTTTTTTTTGCACTACTGGAATTGATAAGAATCACAAACAAAAACCAAAGCTGGTCTTTATGTATGAATTGTTCCCAAGACAAAAAAAAAAAAACTCTTAGGAAGATGTTTGAGATCATGTTCATTGTCTCATTGGAACAGGTTTTGTCTACACTCAGTACAGGGTGTTCCATAATAACTTTCAGCCTACAGTGCTGTTTCACTGGACGGGTGTTAACAACAGGCAGGCAGCTGAGTTCCCACAGATTCAAGTCTTTCACACGATTAGGCAGCAGGTATTGTCTGTGACTAACTTATTGAGTCTTACACTGGAAGTTTAGATCAGACTTAAGCCAACATCTGAGCTGTATGAACCGTTCGTATGTTTCCTGTTAGCCTGTTGAAGAGCATCATAGCCGGTTCGGTCCGTGGCCTGAAGCCAACCCAATAAAACAAGTTGTGACATGTGCAACCTTCACTTTAGTTCTCAGGGTTTTAAAGTCAAGCTGCTGAAACTGTAGCTGTGTTTCGCATTACACTGTAGAGGCTGTGACGTTTGGTCACTCCAGTATCTGAGGCAAAAGCTCTATGCATAGTCTGTAGGTCAGAGGAATCAACACGCAGGTCTTTTCATGGCTAATTTCTGCAGTAACTATTCTGTTTTTTTTTTTTTTTGTTTTTTTTTTTTACTTTTTTTTAGTTTGGGCTAAATTGAAATAAATAGAAGTAGATGATATTAAATTAGAAACTTAACACAATAAGTAAGGAAGTTCAGATGCCAATACTTGGAGCAGACACCTACTGAAGCAGGGCTCGTGCTCACAGGTGCTGCCAGTCATGCTTGATTGGCAGCACCTAGTGCAGAGGTCTGCAACCTGCGGCTCTGGGGCAACATATGGCTCTTTGGTCCCTCTGCAGTGGCTCTTTGAAAATGTGACCAAACATAACAGAATTACTTTGTTTGTTTTTTTATATTCACAAGAGAAATCAATTTGTATGCAAAAACGTGATCAATACTAATACAAATAGTAAAACATGTTAGCTCACTTTAGTCTAGGGCTATTCAACTGGCGGCCTGCGGGCCACATCCGGCCCACGAGTGATCAAAGTTCGGCCCACCAATCAGTTCATTCATCTCTTCAGCCCAAACCCCTGGTTTTCTACTTTATTTACTCTAAGTTATTTTAGTTAAACATGGACATAAGGATCTTGGCTACACACTGGTAAAAACATTTTTATGAACACTCACGACAGTTAAAATTACAAGCAATTAAAGATGTAACTATGAAAGTGAAAATAAAATTGGTTAAAAAAAATGGCAAGTCAGAGATGTCAAAATAATGTTTTTGTCAAATATGAGGCATAATGTGTTATTTTTTGTTTTTGATATTGTTTAATTATTACTACTTTTATACAGGCTTACGTGTTAGCTCATGTTTGCCTGTTGTTTACGTAAATAAACCAACTTATTTCTCTCAAATCCATTAGAATTACCTTTAAAGAATTTGAAGACTACATAGTTATAAGAATTAGAAAAAAATATATTCAGGATAAACTATATGCAGATTTTTTTCTTGTTTACATGAATTTGGTCTTTTCATTTATCCTGATGTGTAAAAATAATAATAAATAATAAAATTTACAATATATTTTTTTTGTTTTATAATACCACCTCCACTGACCGTAAAGGTGCCAAAAAAGGCCGTGAAAAGGCCCACGGACCACCAGTTGATTATCACAGTTGTAGCTTGTTTTGCGGCTCTGGACAGATTTTATTAGTGACACAAGGAGCACAAATGGCTCTTTTGATCATAAAGGTTGCAGCCCCCTGCACTAGCCCTAAAGCACTAACTCAAATATTTAGGTCCCCTAATTCTAAAGCACTAACTTGCTGAAAAATTTAGCAAAAGCTAATTCTAAAGCACTAAAATAACCAAATTAACCTATGAACTTTCTTCAACAGACAACATGAGTCACATATGTTGCTCTCTTAAGACTTATCATTGACATTCCACAGCCATATTTGAGTTTATATATTGTCAATATATTGTCACCTGGTGGATAAGTGACACATATGAACAAAATGTGTGACAGATTTCACCCTCAGCTGTTAACATTAACGTTGATCAATAGCATTTAAAGATCTCAGTTAGTGCTTCTAAATTTAGCCTATAAATTTGGCAAGTTCTAATCCACTAATAAATACTAAAATTAGCAAAAGCCCCAAAGCACTAATCAGAAAATTTGTTCCCCAATTAGTGCTTTAGTGCTTTAGGGGAACTGTGCCCACCACTGTCTACCTGTTTATTTGCAGTTTGGTTATATTTTTGTCAAACCAACGACATGTTTTGGACAGATTTTTTAATGGCCATGAATGCCCTGATTTCTAAATTTTGGCATCAGCTAAAAAAAAAAATTGAAAAAAATCCTCAATCAACCTCTAAATTTTAAGTTATTATAAGTTAGTTTTTTTATTTTATTTCACAGATTTTTTTTTTAGACTAATGAAAAGTATGTTACTAGATTTACTTTTCATATTGTACATCTAAAAATTAACCTGCTTGTTAAAATATAAATATTTTGTTTTACCAAAACAATTTTTTCATGAAAACACTTATTTTTTTTTAAATAAAGCTAAAACTGACTGAACAAATCTCACCCACCTTTTTCTTGTCAGCTGAAGTTTGCTTGAAAAGCTGCCCATAAGGACTGGACTGAAATCCATCCTCATCCTTCACTGTCAGTCTCGGAATGGCTGTCATTGGGCGGACGACCCCAAGTTTTGTCTAAATAAGAAGATTGTAAATTTATCAGCAACAATGAAGTCATTCAAGCAAGTAACTTTCTGCAACACTTAACATCATCAGTGCACAGAAAAAAAAACAAACAGGAGCAGGAGCTCTCCATTAGTTAAATGAAGATGTACCTTTTTAGGAAACATCATGTTTCTTTCTTTAGAGGCAGATGGGTGCAAGCTGCACAAAGATGCCTAAACAAAGAAAACGCATTAGAGTCCAAAAAACAGACAACAAAAACAAGACATGGATCCATGACATAAAATAACCATTTTCTCAGTAAATTATATATTTTTTGTCTTTTTGTACATGAGAGCTAAAATTAAAATCAATTAGTGTGGCATTTTGTAGGTTTTGGTGTCTGATTAAAGTGGAACTGCAATTCAAAAAGTGAAATAAGGAATAGAGAAAACTGAACGGACTGAAAAATATGACCCAAACAAAGCGTGTATAATCGCAGCATCGAGAAAGACCTACTTTAAATTGTTGATGCTCCTTGAGACAGTGCCAGTTTGGTGCCGTAGGCAAGATTTCAGGAGGTGCCCTTTGTGCAGTTTTCTAAATCTCACTGCCAATTTACAAACATTCACATAACAAAAACAATTATTTTGTTTTGAAAATATATTAAAACCGTAACAAAGCAGACTGAGAGAGCTACAGACATGTTACCTTTATTAACTTGAGTAATCAGAGATTATATCAGCTATACTCCAATAAAACCAAGTTTAGTTTTGTTATTTGTCTCCCATTTGTGTCCCTCCCTGGATGGACAGCACCCTTAGCATGTGCCTATACTGCCTATGTCACAAGCCGGCCCTGCCTAGAGACTCCAAGCCCAAAACAAAATGTATTTAATGGTTAACAAAACTATCATTTTGAATATGTCCCTTTTAAAGATTTACTAATTAGTGCAATAAGGTCTAGCAGTCCTTGAAAGAATGGTTACCAGTGTAAAAATATCTACATTCATATATTGATTAATGATTCAATTACAATTGTATCATGACAGACTTTGTGATATTAAGAAATATATTGTATCGTCATCCAAACAAACTGATACAATATTGTACCATGATGAAGCTGCAGTAACTATCAAGTAAACAAGCACTCAGGATTGTTCTGGGTTGTGAATCTACACCAACATATTACCAGAAAGGTACCTGGTAGTTAGACAGTAATTTATTCAACTTCAACTATTCTGAGGTTTTGAAAAATTCCAGACATCAAATGTTTAATATCAATACACATTCATTTTTAAAGATTAAATTTTACAAATAGACTAAGTGGTGCAAGTTAAAAACATACCCTAAGATGTTATTATTTTTTTTTACCAACATTGTGTAAATTATGAAACACTAGGAGAGAGGGAATGTGTGCCCTAAAGTTAATGAGGCACTTTTTTCCTAACAATAGCAGGCAGGATGTCAGCTGGTGCACGCTCAGTAAACAGCTTATTGCTGCTTTTTCTTCCCTCTTGCTTTCTGGGTCTTTTGAACAATCTGATTTTTTTTTTTTAAAGAAACTCTATGATGCATGTGGGAGAGAATATAGGAAAGAAACAAATGCTGTCTGTGTGACATAGGATTTGGTGGAAAAACTTTATCTCAAACTTTAGGCGATCACGAGGCGCCACAAGATTGTGACACAAACTGTCCAAATGACAGCTGTGATGGCTCTGCTGCATGGCTGCCATGGGGCATTTCAACTAATCAGTCTGCAAATGGGACCGAAATGCCAATAAAATCTAATACATGCGACATAGCTACCCCACCTGTGAAACATTTGGTAACATTTATACATTTAAGTATTGAATTCAACTAAAGTTTTTTAGAAAGAAAAAGAAAAAAAATCCAAGTTTGCAGATTATTACCAAAGATTTTTCTGTCATTCTCAAATTGCTCCTAAAAACTAAGGTGACACAAAGAGGAGTAATTAACATTCATTAACTATTTATGTTTCATTATTTCTGAGTTTTACCATTAAATTGAAATCATTCCCAACACAGCTGTCCCCTCACAAATTACACGATGGCATCCGTTTTTTCCTCTCCAGCTCCTAACCTTCCAGTGAGCTTAAGAATTTTCCTCTTAGTTTCCCCAAGGTCACATCTTTGTCTCTAGTTTTCTTGCAACAAATATTTTTCAAAGTACAATTATTTCTTTTTAGCTGAATGGTAAACATGCATTTCTTGTCTTTCACCTCTCTACATCCTGATAAACATATACCTGCACTGCAAAAACTGTCTTTCTAGACAAGTTTTAAAACCTTATATCCAGCCAAAAAGTCTTTTTGATCTTGTTTTGAGACTGATTTACTAAACAAGAACTGA
>JAUBOC010000127.1:14499181-14510919 GCA_032275365.1 Anablepsoides cearensis | reverse complement strand
ATTCTGACACAATCAGTTCTTGTTTAGTAAATCAGTCTCAAAACAAGATCTAAAATACTTTTTGGCTGGATATAAGAGTTTAAAACTTCTTTAGATGGACAGTTTTTGCAGTGTGAGTTGATACTTGTACTTCCAAAAAAGTATTTTTAAACCCTAGTATCTATACTTCTACTTAAGTAATGAATGTGAATACTTTTGACCGTTGTTTCAGCCCTATATAAGACAGCAAAAACATACCTTGTTATCTCTAGAAAACCATTTAATTAACTAATTCTCTTGCAGAAATGGTCATATTTATGCATTTTTTGGTATGGTTCTCTTTAGGGACTTTTATTTAGAGTTCTTCTACTTCAAATAATTTTTTGTTAGGTGTTTGTTTCCCAGTGTTTCCTGTAACATCCTTCACTTACCTATAGTCAGCTTCATCAGTGTTTCTTCAGTCAGGCTGCCACTCACACCTGTTTCTAATCTTTAATCAGCAGCTGTTTCCTTCATAAGCCTTTATTCTGTCTCCTGTCACCACCTTGTACGGGTTCAGAGTTTACAAAACAAAAAAAAAAACATAGTGGAGACTGATACATAAGGCTGAAAACTTGTATTTTAGTTTAGCCTTTTGAGTCTGCATTTTAGGTCTACTCCATACTACATTTGAGACACATTTCTGCTGTTAAGAGACAGAAATGTTTGGTTTTATAGTTTTAAAAATGAGATAATATTGAATACTAGGTGTGTGTTGGGAATTATTATTATTATTATTATTATTTATTTTTTTGCTGTGTTACTGAACATGAGTTACCTAGGAACACATTTTGAGTGTTGATTTAAAATAAATAAATAAATAAAATAAAGCTTTTTGGACAAGAACAAGTCCAGTCATCCCTTGTGTCTTGAAGCTGCAATATTAAATGCTAAGAATTAATTTATCCCTTTTACGTATGGCATTCATTCCTATATTAAAATTAAATGAAATACATTCACCTGTCAGCCCAAAGAGTGGATGTGGGTCCCCCTTCCCTTGGGCTCACTACCTATAGGAGGGGTGGCAAGGGTCGGGTGCAATGTGTGATGGGCAGTGGTTGAAAGCGAGGACGTTGGTGGTCCGATCCTCGACTAGAGAAGCTGGATCTAGGGAGGTGGAATGTCACCTCTCTGGTGGGGAAGGAGCCTGAGCTGGTGTGTGATGTTGAGAGGTTCCGACTAGATATAGTTGGACTCACCTCGACGCATCACTCTGGCTCTGGAACCAAGCTGAGCCAAAAGACAAAGCTCTCGGTTTACTGGTTGGTCTACATTCCTACCCTCATCTTTGGTCACAAGCTTTGGGTAGTGACTGAAAGAACGAGATCACAGATACAAGCGGCCAAAATGAGTTTCCTCCAGAGGGTGTCTGGGCTCTCCCTTAGAGATAGAGTGAGAAGCCCAGTTATCCGGGAGGAACTCAGAGTAGAGCCGCTGCTCCTCCACGTCCAGAGGAGCCAGTTGAGGTGGCTCGGGCATCTGGTTCGAATGCCTCCTGGACGCCTCTCTGTGAGGTGTTCTGGGTACATCCCACTGGAAGGAGACCCCAGAGGAGCTGGCCCAAGTGGCTGGGGAGAGGGAAGTCTGAGTTTCTGTGCCTAGGATACTGCTACCAATTCCCGATCCTGGATAAGCGGAAGAAAATGTATATATGGATGGAATTATGTCGTGGTCACTTATTATTATTATTATTTATTTATTTTATTTTATTTTATTTTATTTTATTTTATTTTATTTTATTTTATTTTATTTTATTTTATTTTATTTTATTTTTATTTTTTTATCCATTGTCACTGGATGGGCTCTGTAGTAATGGTAGCTAAATTACACTCATGGTTATTTTTTTTAGATAGTTCATTTACACAGAAGTCTGTCTTATTTATTTTATCAGGTTCAGCTGTGGTGTAAAACCCAGTTAATTCTCTAGTCATAGTAGAAATAAGAGTATCGAAATGACCTCACTTTCAAAAAATGTTCTAATTAAGATGGTCAGGTCCTCCCAAATATTCTACGTTCAGAGGTTTATAGATAAATACCTTCAGTTGTTGTTTTTTTATATACTTGCCTGCTTAACTTTGTCACACAAAAGCTCGGAATTCAATCTTTCCGCACATCCTCCTGCACAATTTCCTGTTATGATTCTGACAGGAGCCTGTGTCATAGTTACAGTTTGGTTCTCTATGTGTCTTTGCATCAGTACTGCTTTGAAAAATAGTTGTGCAAATTAATGAATGTCATCATTTTATTTAGCTGACCATTTCAGGTAGTCAGGCATTAGAGATGAGTGTTCTCAATATTTGAACAGGTATTTTCAGAAAGCCCTCATGATTGGTCTTCAGTTAAGAAACTTTATTTGCTCAAAGACCTTCAGTCAGTTGTTCATTAACCTGAATTTTAAGTCTTAAGGGGAACAAAACTGGAATTTCTCTAAAGTTTGTTTATCCAGGAGGACAGAAGTATTTGAAGAAGTAGATTATTTGTTTCAGGACTCTTGGTTACAGTAACTAAGCATTACCTTATTTCCAGATATTTTGTAAGTTTTTATGAAGAAGTGAAACAAGAAGTGTGTGTTTGTCCATTTCTTTCTCTTGTCTTTTGTTTTCACTGAGCTTGGAAAGCCAATCCTCGTTCCTTCCTGCCATCTTTTTGTTTCAGCTCTTCTTCTCGCGCAGCTCAGCAATTGTCCTCCACGAAAACACGAGGAAAGTCACAAAAGAAAAAGGAACGCTTCCTTCTTTCTGACCAGAACTATATTTGTCTCTCTGGTTTCGTGGGGGGATGTGGCGTAACGTGGCATTCATGTTGCAACATTGTGCACACATCCTCAAAACACGCACGCTCTTCCTGATGGTGTGCTTTCCTGAAATCCAGTAAAAGAAATGTCTTGGGCTTATTTTTTAGTGGCGATATAACATAATCTTGTTAACATTTGACAGACTGCATCTCTATATGAAAGAGCAGTTAGAAGCACATCTGAGGTCAAGGATGTATTTTTCAAAGAAACTGAACCTGATCAGAATTTTAAGTGTTATACTTTTAAATATGGAAATCAAATGGTCACATTAAAGGAAAACCTTTATGAATAATGGAGCAGTACAAGACTTAGAAGAATACTTTTTTGTCAGACTTCAAACTACACAAAAATATCAATGTTCCCAACTTTTTCCAACACTTTGAAGAACATCTTTGCTTGTCTCAGCATGACAGCATTCATGTGCTCATTCTATTTTTGTCAGCATTTGGTCAGCATTTCTGCCTTTGGTGTAGAACTTCCTTGGCATGCAGGAAACCCTGATCTCAGCAAAAAAAAAAATACTTGAATATTTTCCAGATGTGTTATTATATATCATTAGCCTGTCAGTTTTCAGCTTTATTACTGAAACAATGTCAGCCTGTTGGTAAAACAGGTTGACAGTCAAAATGAAGAATGACAACCCTTTGGTGGCCCAGATGTGGTTTATCAAAAGTGGTCCATGCATGGGCTAGCACCACATGAACCAAACCACAACTGGGCCAGTTCTTGCATGCCGTCTTCAAAACAGTGTCATCATTACCAGACCTGACCCACACCTGTCTATTCTGAGGGTATTTTGAAAGGTGCAATATTGGTGCAAGATTTTTTGCAGCCAGGGTCTAAAAACCGCTGTTCTACCTGAAACCAGCAAAGTTAGGCTAAATTAGCAGGATGCATTGATGTACCAACTGTAAGAAGAGAATAAATTAACCAAAACTGACAAGAATAACGTGAGTATAAATCAACGGTGAATCACAAACATGGAGGATGCTTAAAGCTAAATACAAGGCAGGTGGACAATAAATACATAAAACTCATCAAATTTAAATCCAATGTACCTTATAATTGGGGGAAAACCATGTGCACTTCCATTGAAATAATTTGACATGACATTCAAGAAACAAGGTATGTTTTTCAAAAAATATTGATCAAAACTGGCCTTTACTCTGGCATAGCTTTCTCACTTCTGAAATATGAGCGAGAAGACAGCAAATCAAATCGAAAGAAGCTTACTAAGAGGAGAAAACACACAATAACTGATCTAGACAAAAAAAGGACAAAATCAGAACCTAAACATAAAATCTGTGAAACATGACTTTTGTATAACATTGCCAGTCATATTTGAAACACAGAGGGAAAAAGCCTTTTAAACAATATTTTGTCTAATCTGAAACAATTAAATTCAGCTTTAATTGGGCTGTCTGCAACCATCTGTTGTTTACTTGTTGAACCAATCATCGCTCACGCTTTAGTTTCGTTATCAGAGGCGATCTCACTCTGCAGTGACCCTGATCTCTCTCCTGGACTCGCTGTCGCTTTCTAATCCCATGTTGTCCGCTCCGGCCCGGTGGTTATTATGGCATGATTGTTGACCTTTTGTACCCTCTCTAGTGGACATGTGCGTGCGTCCCATTTTCTATGTCATTATGTTGTTTATTTCTCTTCGAATACATTTGCCTCTCATCTCTTGACTTTGCAGATAAGATCCAACTCACTCCATGACCCTGGGACAAAATGTATTCTGTATAACATCAATCTAGTAATGCTGTTTTGTGTCAATAAAAATATATTAAAAATAATTATGAGAGTCCATGTTGTTGTGCACAACACTTAGCATTTTTTTTTCAGCACAATGCCTCTGCAGTGCATCGGAGCAGACTGTGGACCTCCTCGGCAGGAATGCTGAACCGTTTATGTGCATGTTCCAGCATATCAACACAGCGAGAGGTTGGTGCAGTGGAAACTCTGACAGTGGAGGTGTGCTGCAGTCTCAGAGATTGTAGTTTAGGTACGAAGCCAGGTGTAGCTGTTTAATTACACGAACGTAAAATGCACAAACACACACCGGCAAACATAAACAGGATCAACACATGAGAAACACATAATGTAGGAAAGTTGCCTATAATTCGACATTATGAATTTAAGTTTTAGAAGGTGCACAGACAAAAACACTGAACCTTGATTGTTTATAATTAATCTGTTGAAGCAAATAATTACAACTGCCTGTTTTTTTTTTGTTTTTTTTTTTTTGTCCTGCAGGTGCTTGGTTCAGTACAGCTTGTTCAGGTTTGGTTGCACTGGGACCGTGGAGTTTAAAACCTTTGGATGACTTTTAGTTTCGCTGAGTTCTTTGAACAGCAGTGTGATGGAGCACGCTGTCCTGTGGGGGAAGTCTGCAGTAGGAGAACAGTTTAAGAGTGGGGTGGGATAAATATGGTGTTCATGTTGCTACAGTAATATCTACGTAAATAGCAGGTTGTGTACATGATTCAAAGTGATGTATCTAAGTTTGGTTTGTGTTTCTGCCTGACTGTTAAAACCCAGCAGCTTTATGGACTATCTTTAGGATGCATAATATTAGGGCTGAGCAATACAACCTCAAAGATACTGTAATATACTATTACACAGCATCTGCTGAGATTTTATGAAAATATAACAAACAGGACGTTTGTTCATTTTATAAACTTTATCTTACTTATAGTTAAATACAAACAGACAAAGAACATTGTTAATCAAGAGAAAAACAAAAACTGACATGGAGAAAAAATTAAACCAAACACATTAAACCAAATAAATTGTTAATACTGATGGGAAGATAATTAGCAACTCTTTGCAGGTGCGTTGATTGGAAATTAGGAGCAGCTGTGAAAGGGGAGCAGAAATTATTTAACTAAACCAGGAAAACAGAAATGGGGACTACATAAATACTCTAAACCAGTTTGATCTGAACCACAACCACAGGAATACTTTACAAAAAGCATAGCCCCATTAAAAAGAAATATATATATTTTTAAGAAACAGGGATCTCCTGTCTCCTCGTATGCCAAGGATTTAAACAAAGATCTTGTGCTATCTGTTAGTACTCAGGGTATGTGTTGGGGATGAGTGTCAGCTACTACCATACCAAATTTTAGCACAAAGTCTGTAAAACTGAGTTATATCTATTTTTGTGCACTCTAGAGTTGATTAGCTGAGGCATTCATCTTAAAATAGGTTGACTCCAAAAGCTAATCAGTTGTTGGTACATCTGTAATTACCCTCTGAGAATTTTCTTTTCGGCAACTAACTTGTTCCACAATTTTTGTGCTATTTCAACAATTCATATATCAAAATGTTCACTTTCACATATCAATTCATATATCAAATTTCATTTTTTTAGCCACTTTTTGGCCATTGAAAATGAATGGACCTGTTTTCAACATCTCTAAACTCCTTTAAAATGTTTTTAAATCTTTACAGCACTTTACACATTTTGTTTAGGTTATGCTCTTTCATGTTCTTGTGCCAATTTTAGCTACATCTTTGATAATCTTAGTTTTTTTTGCTATTTCAGCTAAAATTCTGCTTCTTTCTGATATTCTTGCCTTTTTATACTTTTTTGTGCTTTTTTGGCTAATTTGTGCTATTTATGCTTCTTACAGATGCTTTTTTTGCTGTATTCAGCTATTTGCTGGAACTTTAGCTATTATTTAGCTGCTATTAGCTAAAGTTAGCTTTTCTAAGCTAAATACACATTTTTTTGTAGCTATAAACTCTTTTCAGCTGTTCAGCAAACTTGTGCTCCTTATGCTTATTTAAATTCCAGCTACTTTTTAGCTGTTTTACTCAAAATTTCAGCTGTTTTAGCTATTTTACTACTAATTATCACTTTTTTGTACTTTTTTTCTGCTAGTTTTACAATTTTTACAACACTTTCTTTATCTGTGTGCTAATTTCAACTTGTGGCTGCTACCTTTATCCTATTTCATGCTCATTTTAGTCTATTTATGCTACTTTAGCTATAGCTCTGCTTCTTTCTCCTATTCTCCTGCTTTATTTGACCTTTTCTGCCTTTTTATGCCTAGTGCTATTTATGCTTCTTACAGATGTTTTCAGCTATATTTAGCTATTTTAGCTCTTAACGGTTTTCTGTTTTCAAATGGATTTGTGCTTTTTTTTACTGTTTTTCAGCAAAGTCTTTTTTCACAGTGAGCTCACATTAACACTTTTCCTATTAAATATTTTCAGCTCAATTTCAGCAGCTTTCAGTTTAAGTTTTCAGCATGAAGCATTCACACTAGCGTTTTCACAGGAAATGCAATTTCTCTAGTTAATATTCCACCTGTAGGTCATGAGATACTTTGCTAACAGACAAACAAGGTTTTAACGTGCTGCTCCTAATAAAACTGAAATTGAACTTTTAATAATAATGTAAACAAAGAGCTGTATTTCAAGCAAGCCTGTCAAAACATAAGCACCATATGGATAAGCTTCACATATATGACCAAATTATGTTTAACAAAATTAGTTTATTTGTAAACCATTTGATCTTCAGGTCATTCAAAACACACCTACAGCATCTGCTGCAGTGAGGATCCTCATGCATTAGTTTAGCTTTGGATCAAACTGCCACTTGTGAGCTTGTTTCCCAGGGTCTGTTTGATTTGTTTTTCCATATAATTTTACGAGATATTATTTGCTACGTTAAACCAGTCATAACACAGCCCTCCACAGTATTTGTAATTACTTTTATTTATACCTGCTGAGTTTTAAAAATGAATAGTTTTGTTAAGATTTATTCAACCTGTCATGTCAAAATGTGAAATTAAGGCCACTGAAAACAGAAAATTTGGTAATATATTTCATTGTGGTTTATGCTGCTTTTCTACACACATAAGTGAGGACAATCTTCTACTTTAAGAAATACTTAAACAATAAGTACCTCAAACACAAACTCAATAAGTTCCTTTGCAGGGCAACAATACCATAGTTGTGAGCAAGTGACAAAGGCTGAGAGAATGAAAGTCTGTATGTGACTTTGTGTTGTGTCCCTCTCCGTACTGTCACAGGCTGTCAGGACCAGAGACAGAGAGAGAAAGATGAGTCTGACAAAATGACAGCAAGACCACATTTCAATCCCCCATTGTGGCGAACTGGAGAAGGGTCATGAACCTGGCGTGACTGTCAAAAAGAAGACAAAAAGAGAGTTAAAAAAAACATTTTTCCAATGCAGCTGTAGTCATTGTGCGGGAGGCAGGATATACATAGACACAAACAGGACAAATAACCTTTCAAACTCTTACCCACATCTCGGGACAATTAGAGTTACCAATTAACCTAACACCCATGTTTTTGGACTGTGGGTGGAAATTTAAAAAAAATAAATAAAACATACAAACTCCACTCAGAAAGGCTGGATATTAGATTTAAATTTAAGATGATGTACTTTAAGTCAACTGAACTTTGATTCAACACAGATGATCATTTTATTAAAGGATGGCCAGTGACTGCAACATTAAATCATGAGACTCACCTATTTGAGCAGTGCTGTTAAAATAAAGATTCTGACTGTAGAAGGCTTTGTTTCTGCAAACCAGCTATTTTTTCTGTAGTGACCATAGACACCACCAGGTTCTGCCCCTGTCATCACAGTTATTGCTTATTTATGATACCTATTGCAGCTTTAGAAACACATTTTTTTACCCTCTAAACTGACTTATTTAATGTTTAATAAGAGGTTCCACTCACAATAAAAATGTCTCAGTGTCGACAGCTTTTATTTTTCCTCATTTCTGTTTAGATTGTCTATTTTTATCTTCTGAACACATCGACTCTGTAGCATTTTGAAAACCATTAAAGTTTTAATGTTGTTTTCATATCTGCCCATCCTGCCTGTGACTTCATCTGGGACCTCCATCCTCTCTATACAATCAACAGCACATTGTACTGGTTGAAGTGAGGGTTCTTGTCTTTGTGTGCTCATTCACATGTTTTCTGCACTGGAGAACTGTTTTCTTCCCAGCACTCCAGACAGGAAGTGCTACCTTAGTAACATGGGGAAAACAAAAGGAAGTACAAACTGCGTGTTTGAAATTCCAGAGTTTTTTTTTTTTTACACCAGTGATGGAACAGGCGCTAAAACCAGAGGGGTGGAGGGTCTGGTGGGGGGTACAGGAGGACAATGAGCAGTATACACATTTTCCTCAAGAAGACTCAACTGTTCAAACTGGAGAGCTGGATACGCACAGATGGCCTGACATAAACAAAAGGTCAATTATGAAGCTGTGGTTTAAAAAAAAAAGATGGCAGATGTGGGCAAATATGCACATGTTTAAAAATAATAATTAAATAAAAAACAGTGGCAACAATGATGTCATTACTGTCCGACTGCAGATCTCAATGAACAAATCTGACTTTGTACCTAAAAGTCACACAAATATTTTTCAGACTGCAGCTCTATTTTGACCTATTTAATACAATTTATAGATGCATCGACGTCTGATGCTCTTTGTTTTGTGAAGGCAACAACAGATTTTCTTTTTCTTTTTTTTCTTCTTCTCTGGAACACTAGTTAGAGCCCAGGAGATTGTTTTACTTTTTTAGTTTAGTTTAGTTTATTCATTCATTTCTAAAAAAAAAAACCATACATTCTATATACAATGAAAACACAAATCATAAATGAAAGGTAGCAGAAGAAGAAAAAATCTTATATCTGCCCGTTTTGTCAAAAAATAAATAAACAAATATAGTCTTCAAATAACAAAAACAAAATGTATTTAGGATCAAATTGTAAATATTTTTGGAAACTCTTTGCTGATAAAAGCTGTTTTATTGACATTACTGCATTTTTCACCCTGATAGTATTTTACAGACCAATTGACAATTGTTTTCCTCAAAATGCTCATATTAAATAAATTGCACCAGCACAGAGAAAGGTATTTTTTTGTCAGCGCAGTTTGAAACACAAACCCGCCTTTGAAAGGTCTTTTTTGAATCAGAGCTTTCAAAATCAATTATGTTCTTCATTAGCTCCTGCAAAAGCTGTGTGATTTATTTATTTATTTATTGGTGACAAAAGGTCAAATGCATCCATTTTTTTTTTCAATAAACAAAGCCATTTGTAATATGAACTTGAAATGTCTCTGATTCCTTGTTGAAATTACATAAAAACAACATAAAAGATTAAGCACTTCTGATGGTATATTACCGTTAATATCCAAAACACCAGGTCGGTTGAGTAGCTCTGTACTAATAGTTTTTTGAATAAATCTAACTGTACTGATTTATTATATTTTCAACACATAAAACATGATCCATTTAAGGAATAAATGAAAGGTTTGCAAGTAGAACAGGTCCTCTATGAGTCATTTTAAAGACAACATATTTTCTGCTATGGTTTTTGATGTTTAATTTGCTAATTTTGTTTACTTGTTAGCAACACCGATAGCTTAGAAGAAGAAAAACAGCAGCACAGGTATAAACTACAAAAACAACAACAAACACCTGAAAATGTGCTTAATCTATCTGAATCAACTAACAATGAGGGGGAAAAATGTTAAATCCTGTTTTATTGTGTAGGAAAATGCAGTTTTCTGCTCACTATTGGGTTGCTGAGAGTGTTAAAACATCTGCTGCCTGGCAGATTTATTATTTTGTACTAGGCCTCCTTTTTTTGTGTATTGATTGTTCATTTAGAGTTGTATTGTATCAGCCACACACCAGAGATAAAAGTCCTTTCTTTAGTATAATTTGCACTTTTGAGTTTGTTTTTTGTCTTCAGACATTCAATACACCTTAATCTAAACATGTTGCTCTGACCACCTCTGTCTGGTCTTGAAAAGTCTTGCTCATATATTGTGTTTTCTGTTGTTTTTATAACTCCTTTTTTATCTTTTTTGTGTTTCTGCTCCTCTCTCGGCTCTCTGTGCCCTGCTGTTCCTCCAGTGGACTTGGTGAGGTCATGCTGGCAGCTGATTGCTATGCATTTGCCAGATTGCACAGATGTAGAAATAAATGGATGCTAGATTTATCCCTCTGCAGCTGTCACTCCCTTTTTTCAGTTCTTATTATCCCTCTTTATAAGGCATCTCCGCTGATTCCTCAGGCTCCTCCTCAGCTGATTGTTTGCCTTCTCATCTTTGTATCTCACCTCTCTTTTCCTTTACTAACAATCCTGTCTTCCTGTGATGATTTTGGTCACAATTGGGTTTTTCATTCATGCATTTTTGTTTTACTTTTGCATGCTCCCTGATGATTTTAGTTTGTTTAGCCTTTTGTTTCCCCTTGCACATCTTTTATTTACCATCACACCTGCTCTTTGTTAGGCTTCGGCCCCTCTATGTATTCAGTCCAGTTTAGTGCAGTTGCCATTTGTCAGATTGTTGTCTGTTGTTCTTCCAGTTTTTGAAGTTTTCTTTTATATATTCTATAGTTTAAATGTTTTGATGTAGAATTCAGTAAAAACAAATTAAAACTATTCAAATATGTCTTGGTGTAAATAACCTTTTGAACAACGTCAATTTGGAGATTTATTTATGTAGAATTTTATGTTTATTTGTAAAAGTAAATAGCTGCTGTGGCAGCTTAATGTATCATTTTCAGTGCAGCCAGCACTCCAAGCTGGAATATTATAACATTTCTGCCTGTATGCCCATATAAGGCAAGGAGCTACAATATCCACAACAGGTAAGATATTAATTGCTCATAAACACAGGATTCCACTTCAAAAAAATTAAACTGTCCTTTTGTGTCCCTTTGATTTAGCTTTTTCTTTGGACATCCTGCATTAAAATCATCTTTATTTAGTTAAAATAACTCACTTCACCTTCTAACTTCAGGTTTCTGCTTTTGAATCCTCCTTCCTTTGGATCAGTACAGTTGTGGTCAAAAGTTTACATACACTTGTAAAGAAACATAATGTTATGGCTGTCTTGAGTTTTCAATAAGT
>JAUBOC010000127.1:14440080-14456544 GCA_032275365.1 Anablepsoides cearensis | reverse complement strand
ATTTGTGAAACAGATCCAGTTCAGCTGCTGTTTATCTATTAGTTTCTATGGAGGCTGTGAGCTGTTGCCCTTTTTGATGCCATTTTTGCTCCTCCATGCTGTCACAGACGCTACCATTGAACTGTATGGGCGGGGCTCAGTCTTGTGTTATTCAAGTCTATGGGACACACAGTCTCACAGCAATACAGTGATCGAGGCCTCAGTATGAACTTAATGTTATAGATGATCTGAGTGAGACATAATTTACTACACCAGTTAATTTAACAGCAGTTTAATTTAACTTCACAGTACTATAAAGAACATGTCTTATCATTTCAGTCTTTGCTGGATCTAAGTTATCGGATGTGTTGGTTGTTTTTTTACAATTCCTCTGTTCCTCTTTACCTTCATGCTAATTTTACAATTCAGGTCACAATTGTCCTAAAACTCCATTTTATCCCTGTGTTTCTAGCAGCTTTGGAACCCAGTAAAAAGTGAAGAAATATCTCCTGTGGGGATTATTCGTCTGAAATACTCTATAACACACAAATGTCTACAGAGAGTGCATTATTCTTCAACAAGAGCTTCAAACATCCCATCTAGTTCAACATTAGCAGTAATGTTTGGATTTACATAAAGCCAATGTGTAAGTTGTTGATTTATTGCTAAAATGGCAACAATGATGACTAAGCATCACCTGGCCAGGGTCCAACATTAACTATTCATATATCAGACAAAAAAGGAGAAATTTCTTTAAATTGTATGTCCTTTCAAATACAGTCTGTATTTTTTCCTTTGGCCTTCATCTGTCCTTCAATCCATCTGCTCCTTCGTGATGTTCTGAATGTCAGCCTACTCACTGATATAATTTAAAAAACTGACATTGTGTATTACATTCCTCACTTCAAGACATGGCTTTTAATGCTGACTTTGTGAAACTTTGCCAAGAGGTATTTGGGCTTCAGGGAGTGTAGGATCAATCGTAGCTCTAATGAAGAAAAAAAAAGACTGAATTGGAAGAAAACTAAGGTCCACTTAAGTTGATATTAAAGTGTTTATTAAAGTTCAATCTAATTCATCTAATTGAAGATAATGCTAATCCTTTGCTGGCAGATACTTTAGTGGAGAATCTGAGTTGTAATGCAGCATCACTGCTGCTAAACTTTTATATTATTATGCAGCACCTGGCTCCTAAAACCCACCATCACTGCATTCTTGTGTTTTTTTTTATTAATTTTTAAACCATTAAGTTCACCCCATGCTAATTTATATAGATATATCACTCACATTTTGTGTCTGCAGCTAATGTTTTGTAGATGTTGCTAATTAAATCGTAAAACAGTCCAGTCTGAAATCACAGAGAGAAAACACTGTACGTTGAATACATGCAGATGTTTGTACAACTGCTTGGTTGGAGTTCGGCTCTTCCAGTGACAGAGAGGAAGTCTGGCCAGCTGCTACCATAAACTCCGTCTGTTCCTCTCCATATGCACGGAGCAGAGTGAGCGCGCAGCTGAAGGTGAAAGCTACAGAGTGACGAGGCAAAAATATGTTCAGCTGGCAGCAGAGAAAAAAATTAGATCAATCTCTGCAAAGACTGTGAAACCAGGATACTGAAAGTAAATGTTACAATTATTGTCAGAATACAATTCGGCAACAAAATGTTTAATAGAAAGTATGATTATTGTTGCTGCAGCAAAAAGGCTGTAAAGGTCAGAATGCAGCCAACAGAACCATTGACTGCCAAAACCTGACAGCCATCATGATGACATCACCACCAGCTTTAAAACAGCTTTTATAACAATGTAATCTGGTAGCACTGTAAGTTTTAAAAAAATTACCACAATGAGGTAAATTCTTTATGGAACTCAAACGATCTGAACCGGTTTACTTTTGAAATTTTTAATTACGGTAACTTAAAGGATAATAGATTATGTTTATTTATTCTCTGCTGCCTTATAAGTCTACTGTATTTATTGTAGGCCCATGTTTCATTGCCAAAATGTGCCTAAGATATTAAAAATCAAACGTTTTTGAAGTCGGAGAGCTTTCATATAATTCTGTCTTTGTAGGATTAAAAACTTTTCTTCTGAGCTCTATGACAAACACATTAAAAAAAAAGTGAAAGCTGACACTACAAATTGTTTCATGTCTGGATTCCTCTGAGTTGATCAGATCTCACCTGGAAGTGACGGCAGGACGCAGGTGTTAGGAACAGGTCTGTCTGGATTATCAGGCGAGTATTTGCTCTCGAGGATCTGATGGAGGTTGAAAAATTCTCTGTACCTCCTGTAGATCAGATATTTGCTCCCTCCTTTGGTCTTCACCTCGATCACAAACCTCTGAAAAAGGAAACATTTGACAGCTGCTCGACACGAGTGAAACTAATAAAAAAAACTTTGTGTTCAGGTAAAAGTTAATTTATTGTTCAAACTCACGTAGTAATCAATGAAGCCTTTCTTCTCCTCAATGTCAGCAATGGTGGCACTGATGGGAATGTTATGTGGGAGCTGGTCAAAGTCACTAAATAACAAAAAACATGTTTTTAATATGTTTTAAAGTCTGTAATCAAAAGTCCTCATGTTCCTCTTCTGCTGTAAAACCTGTAGCTTAACTGTTTCTTAAGCTATAGGTGAAAAACAGTTTTTGTATATTGTTTAGTTTGGTTTCTAGATGAAAAACTTACCTTTCGTCTCGTATCTGCTGCATGATGTTGGCTCCTGGCTCACGACAGAGTTGAAAGTTTGGTCTTGTTTTAGCCTGCCGCAGAGATGATGGAGGACAGTCGTGCTGTAACACAGTAACACAACACAGGCTGGAGAGGAAACAGACACCAGCAACCAGGAAGTGAGAGTTCCCTAAAAACAAGATCAGACCGCGGAGGTGCACATGTTGCTGCAAAAGGGCGGGGAAATGTCATCAAACAGCCATGACGAAAGAGTTACATGAAGATGTGACTGAACCAAAACCATGGAAACTAATCCTGTCTTATTAGATCTAAATCATATAATCAAATCTTTATGAACAAGCTTAAAAAATACCACCAAATAAGGTGGGTGGATAGATGGTCAGTTATGTTATTTTTAAGCTACTTAACTGATTTGTGACAATTTGCTGTACTGATTTAAAGGACACATTTCATGTTTTTAATCCTTCTTTTTCACATTTAAATCACTAAGCTGGGGTCTACATAAAGAGGAGCTGCAATGATTTGGTCTGAACTCCTTATTGTAACTCCACAAGCCCCTCTTTCACCACTTTTCTGAGGTGTGTCTCAAATCAACTCATTTTGATGCTGTTCCTTTAAATCCAAAATGAGGAGCTTCACAAATTATTGATTTACAAATCAATCAAAACAAAAGATGAGAACAAAAACGACCAAATTGTTGTTGGTAAGTCCAGACCTTATATGGCAGTCCTGTTGCAAATAATTTGACGTAATAGTTCAGAAATTATCATAGTAAATAGAAAATTCTGAAAAGGAATATAAAGATATTTAAACAACACCTAAACAGACTAAATTAAACTTTTCTGCACTCCTTGAGACTCCAACAAAACGGCTAAAAAAGTAGATTTTTACATGATATGTCCCCTTTGAATCATTTCCATTTAACAAATCAGGGCTCATTTTTAAATAAAAAGGCCACAAATTAAATAAAATCATTCCCCATAGTTTCCACACCAGTTATTTCTAATGTATGTTTAACAAGAGCATGAAGCTTTCACGCGCTGGTGACAGGATTCAAAGCTCTTTGAAGAGAACAGGATATCTTGTGGACCCATTCATTTGCACAACGTACAGTTTTGCAACCCTCTGTTACAGAAACACATTCAGTTTTTACTTCACACCTTTTGTCTGTTGCTTTCATAAGAAAGCAGAAGAGGTCTGACGACCGCTGGGGTTGGCCTGAAGGGAGATTAAATCTGGTCACCGGTGCTTCCGACACTAGATGTCAGTAAAGGTGTAGATGTGAGGGGCTTAGAAAGAACAGGTGAGATTTACAGCCTGGTGTAAAATGTTTCTTTTTTTGCTTTCTTGTCACTGAGAGAGATTATTAGTCTGTTTGTTAGGGTTTCATTTCCCTGCCTGGCTCTGAATTCACATTTTCACTGTGATTAAGTCCTTGTGTTCATGTGTGAGAGTCACAGCATGATTATGTGTGTGATCATCAGATAAATGTAAGATAAAAAGACAAGGAAGAGTACAATCCAGTGCAGGTGTTGAATGTCAGTGGGCCGACCGTGCATTTCAGAAAAAGACAGAAACAAAAAGTGCAATCATGTGCAGCGATGCTGAGACAAATATGTATATGCATGTGTGTGTGTGCGTGTGTGTGAGTGAGGGCACCACATATTGACTCCATATCTATTTTCACGTAGCCTGAGATGAATCCTTTGAAACGCTGCTCGTATAACACACACGGTCGCCAGCCATGAATTGCAGAAACATTTTTCAAGGGTGTATTTATCTTTAAGGTCAGGGACAGCTGCTGAAGTCTGTTGAGTGTGTGTGTGTGTGTGTGTGTGTGTGTGTGTGTGGGTGTGTGTGGGTGTGTGGGGGTGTGGAAGAGAATTTGTAGGTTGCAAACATAAAATATATGCAGGAGGGTGTGTGTATTTTGTGAATTGTCTCCGGCTGGACAGTTTACCCTCGTGTTAAATTTAGAATATCCTGGTGAAACAGAAGAGCGGTGAAATATAATAAGTCATTAGAGTTACACACACACACACACGCACACACATACACAGAAATAGAAGAAGTGAGACTGACAGAAAGCATCAGCAAACACACACTTTGTGTTTACCTTGTTGACAGCTGGTTGCCGTAGGGACAGTGTAAGAGAAGAAGAAAGCTGAGCAGTTTATCTAAACACTGGTCTCTTGTGTAGCAAAAAACTTTAAACCAGCCCTGACCAAACTTTTTCACACGCGGGTTGGAATTGTCAAAAAAATAAAATAAATTTGTGATCTCTTTGTTTGTATTTTCAAACTCAACAACGTTGACAATAAATTCACAATACTTTAGGAAAAGAACAAAGATGGTGGAAAATGAGTTTTGCATTGTTTTAGGGTGATTCAAAAGCCACAGGACAACCATTTAATTTGATTCAATATGGCGGCTTTCAATATGGCGGCCATGTTCTGGACATAGTCCAACAGTTAGTCCCTTCACCCATTACCTGCTTTGGTATTCTCATCTGTCATTTTCCCTTTTCTTTCTGAAATAAAATGGATGACTCATCCTCTAGATCCAAATCCGAAAAAAAAAAAAAAGAAAACTCAAACATTTATCTTATCATAAGAAGAACATTTAACTCCTTTGATTTACTGGGTCTATTTAATTTTGTCCTTGGAAAGTACATTTTAGTTTTACAAACTAGTGGCTTTAAGAAAGGAAAATCAGTGTACATGTACTGTATTTTTGTAAGAACCTTTTTGTATTAGCAAAGTGACACCAGCTGTGATATATAAGATGCAATGAAAAAGAATAAAATTTGTCAACCTTTTTCTTTTAATACATACGTGACCTCAGATGAACTGGACAGAGTTTCACGACACAAACTCAGGTGTCTAACTTGTCACAAGTATCTCAGGTGGAAGTGACAGCTCTCTCCAGTCACATTTCTCAAAAAAATAAAACACAAAATAGCTCAGCAACACAAGGCTGTGACAAATTACATGTATGACAAAGAACAGTCTTGTGAGCTTGACCAGGGCAGCATATTGTGCAGAATACTTCAAAATGAAACATGGACAAGTGGAGGACAAAAGAAGACGGGTCAGGCCTAAAACGGTTTATAGGCGATGAGCAGCATCACATATGTGTGGATATGTCTCAGGGTACAGTTAGAAATTGATTCTTTGCTAAGTTGTCTCCTAAACGCAGCTCAGCTTGATTAAATCCACTAAAATGAGAAATTCTCATGTCTCATTATTTAACAGGCTGCCTGTACAACAGGCCAAAGAATTTGGTTTATTTCTTTAAAAAAAATAGGATCATCATCTCCCACACACACCCACACACAATGAGTTATTTTAGGACTGAATCTACAACTATAACTAATGTCTTGTGGTGCATATTTGGAAAACTGTGGGACTCCCTTCTCCCACTCTTGCTTGTATTTTGGTCTGAACTCAACTGTTGAGGTTGTGAGCACTGCTGCATTCAGTTGTTTGCATATGGAGATTTAAAAGCCTTGCTGTTTAAACATGAGTGAATATAGCCTTAAGTCTTCAGTTTAAGGTAATCAAACAATAAAATTTAGCTCCATTTAGCTCAGGGGTGCCTTTTTTTCCCAGAAATGAAAATTGTAAAGGAATGAAAATCTATACGAAATGAAATGCAAAGACTTTTTATGTAAAGTCCTCTTATTTTTTAATTATAAAGCTAGTGTCCACATTTTGTTGGTTGGTTTTAGCCTGTGCACTTGGAGAAAGTTTAACATAATGCTCAGGAAGCAAAGGCACATGAGACATTTCATAAATTGATAAAACATGATTATTTGTTATCTCATAAAGTATGAAAACCTACATGTGCGCTTTAAACAAATCTGAATGTCTTGTGTAGCTATTTCATGTTTACTACCAATATAATTCAAAAAAGTACACACCATAAAGATTATCTGCATTAGCCCCTTGTATAGTCCATTGATAGAATGACTGAAAGTGAAATTGTGTTTTTTTATGTTTTTTAAGAGATTGCAAGCTAAGAATAAGGACAATTCCTGGCGGATCAAATCAAATGAGTTGGTGGGCCCATTTTGGCCCGTGGGCCCCACCTTGGACAGCCCTGATTTAGCTACTGAAAAGAAAGGAAACCAAATAATTTAAACTAAGAGGAAGTTCAGTCAGATGACAATTATCTGCACTGACCAATTTAAAAAGCATCATTTGACTGTAGACTCATTCATTAAAAACAGATTAAAATGTTTTTTTCCTCCTGATTTGTGATCAAGAATGACAGCTTTGCTCTCACTTTATGCTGTAAAGGTTTCAGAAACACTTAAAGGGTCAATTTGATTTAGTTTTTGCTCTACAAGCCTTCATATTCACCCACAGATTACAAACAATGGGTTCCCCTGTTTATTTTAGGGCTAATATCTGCTAATCTTTGGGTCAGTAGACAAGGGATACCCCTCTAATTGTGCTACTGCACACACACACACACACACACACACACACACACACACACACACACACACACACACACACACACATATGCATGTGTGTTCACATCTCCAGCTCGCCATGACCTAATGCACCACCTGTTGTTGAATAACACATTGGTCATTAAAAACCCATTTAATTCCTTTCGCTCTCCTCTGTCTGTCACTGTCCCTCTCACTTTCTCTCTATTTTCAGTTGGATCTGTGGAGCTCACTGTACGTCTTCTATTCACACATGAATCTACTTCACTGTATGTGATTATTGCCCTCCTCCGTTTTACGTCAGGGTTTAGGATTTCTCTTTCTTATTTATATCTGTGTCTCTACAGGCTGTGCTTCATTTATCCCACTGTTTCCAAGCTCACTCTCGTTACTTTATTATTTCAGTTGTCTTCTGTGTCTCTAAACTTGTCAAAACTCAGTTAATTCACTGCAGTGTCTTGTAAAAAAAAACACAATTCATGTATAAATATATTCAGACACTGCTCTTTATTCCCCCTTCTTGACCCCTCTCCCCCACCCAACAACAAATCCTTACAGCACCTTGTCCTCACCATCTCACCCCCTCCCATTCACATCTTCTTACAAAGCTGAAATGTGCTGAGGAGGGGTAATTCAACCGGGGGGAAACTTAATAAAGTCTCGGGGCAAGACACTGACATGACAAAGAGGTCAGTGCAGGATATGAGAGAACAGAGAAAAGTGATTCATTTTTCGTTGTCTATAGCTTAACAACACAGTTCAAGTTTTGTTTTTCAGCTTGTTTTATTTGTCAGCCTGTAACAAGCAGAACAAAACACTGAGCTGTTAGGCTAATAGGCTGACAATTTCCTCAGCAAATGAAATAATATCTATCAAAAACGCAGTAAGAAAAGTCTTTACTGTGATGAGTTACTGTAAAAATGCAAACATAAAATGTGTATTGGACATTTTGCCAATATTTTATTTAAATTTAATTGCACAATTAAAATAACAAAACATAACTTTAGTCTTTATGGCCTCAGTTAACAAAGGATTTATGGTTTTACTGCTTATTTGTTGATTGTTTCCCAGGTTCTGTTGCAAAAACCAGACACTTTAGGAGCTCCATCATTGTTAAAAAATAAAACCCAACTAGAACAACAACTAAGATGGCCCTATTGATTTAACACAGTGGTGGATCCAGGATTTTTCTGAGTAAGGGGCAATCAAGGGTCCACAGTTTTCATAGAGGGGCCAAGTATTTGTTCAGCATCCTTGCATTGAAATCCCTGGTTTTGGTAAGGTTTTACCAGTTTTACGACATTTTACCAATCGTATATTCAAACACTTGTAATGTGATGTCATTATAAAATGCTCTCAAACACACAGCATATGAGAAGAAGCAGCCGTCATTTGTCAGTTCAAGGATTTTTTCTGCAAGATTGTTCTGATTCATGCTGAACTTTCCTATTTGATTCTTTGGCGCCTCTAGTGTTTGGACATGGAACTGCACACACCATCACCAAGCTCAGGCAAAGGACAGATGAGTGACAGGACAGGGGCACCACAGGGGGCCAATCAGATTTCAGCTGGGGCCAATGCCCATGTGGCCCCGCCCCCTAGAGCCGCCCCTTATTCAACATGAGTCAAAAAGATTAAATGTTTCAGAGGTGTTCATCAAAAATCCTAGAAGTCAAACACTGAATCAAACTGTAACAGTGGAGTCAAATAAAAACAGCTTTTTAACAGAATAAGTTATCAACAGAACATATTCGCAAAGCAAACAAAGCCTAAAAAGAGCTAAGCTCAACTAATTTATTGGCCAAAAACTTAACATTTAAACACAACAATAAATATATAATACATACTGTAGTCTTGATATACTGCAGGTTCAAGCACAGGTTGCTTTAGGTAAAACAGTATCCAAAACCTTAATGCAAATTGTCCCACTGTGGCAACTCCTGCCGAAGGGAGCAGCAAAAAATAAATAAATAAATAAAAAATATAAAAAATAAAAGTAAATATAAAATATAAAACAATGCAATGTTGGAATTGGTGTGGTGTGAAATATTCTGTTTAAGTAAATCTTTGGAGACAGCAACATATTTCTAAGTCTATCTTAAGTAAACGTTGATTTGAAAGCATATATACGCTGAAAATATTGTTAAGTTCCAAAAACTTTATTTCAAAGAATACGTTGATTCCCTTAGACCGCTTTGTAAACTTTTTGTCCTCTCTCAAATGGTTTGTACTCAAAGGCTGATGAAATTTAACTTTTAGAAAATATCCCTTGAAGTCCAGTATTGTTACATATATTGTTACATTGCATTTTAAATACCATACCATACCATACCATCTTTATTTATAGAGCACTTTAAACACCCACAGGACCAAAGTGCTGTACACATAATAAAACATGCATACATTCATAAAATTAATAAAAAATGAAAATAAAACATAAAAACAACACTACAAATTGTGTTCAAAGGCCAGAGAGAAAAGGTGAGTTTTTTAAATGTCATAAAATAGCGACATTGATGTTTCTGACAGAGCAAAGAGAGAAGTCCCTGGTGGAGGTGAGCTCCAAAGGACGTCAGATGAAGAGTTTCATTATTATTAGGCCAACTGTGTATGCGTCACGTCTTGACAAACCCCTCTTCTGAAAATAGAGAGGTGGGGATGAGGTCGGTGCAAGGGTTGGGGGGGCTACGTGAGACAAGTGATGTGTTTGTAGGCAGCTATAAAAGTCTTATTGTGTCCTCGCCCCCCACCTCAACCTGCTCATCTTACTTCAGTCTTCAGACCTTCTGTCTTCTCCGGTCCCCCTCCATCACCTTCTTTCTTTCCTTTCCTCTGCAGTAATCCACCCATCCTCTCAGGTAAGAGAACAACATCAAACGATGTAGCGGAGAACGGATGGTAGAAAGTGAGCACACAAATAGAAAGAAGGGATTGGTAAGTTATGGCTCGGGGTCGTCGCGAACAGAAAATTGAACAATAACGATCACTTGGATGAACCGTGACAAGCCGGTATGCTGCAAATGAATTAGCTGACATTCCTCGTTGTGAGAATAATAAAGTTAAAGTGACAGCCAGTGATAGATCATTTTGTTGAGTGTAAAGCAGCAGCGCATTTGTGTAAAGCCCCGCGCTACAAATATCATCATAATCATCACTGATTTATAATGTGCAAGTTTTAAAAAAAGAGAGAGAAAGGTTGCATTAAATGCAGCCTGTCTTTGAAACAATTGACCAAAACAATTTTAAATATTTAGTTTGCAAACCATGTAGGTGCAGCATCAACATTAACCACCTATAGACACATCAATGCAAAAGGCCAAATATGTTTCTGACAAGTCAATGCGTTTTTTTAAAGCCTGGCTGTCTAAATGGGAATGTTTTTATCAATTTATTTAGCATCCCATTTCTGAATACAGACTTTTTAATGTTTTTACTCCCCATCATTGTTTTCTATCCGCAGAGGCTCCTCTCACACAAAGAGTAATGTTAGAAGGGCGTCAAATAGGTCTTAGCTCAAGTGTCACCAATAACAGGTGTTTATACTCAGAGTCAATGCACAGTAGCCTCGACTTGTAGTACAGCAGTTCTATTATTTACTCAGACCTTCTACCACTAAACACTACACTTAAGCATTAAACACATGTACTTTGACTTTAAACTACACTGACTAATGGGAGTAGATTTGTTTATTTTAGTTTTTTCCAATTCTTCATAAAAGTGTGTTTTAACTTTTTAACATACTGATTTATTTCTTCAATAGTTAAGTGCTTTATGAATTGTCCATCTCAGCCTCCTCCAGAATAAAACAAGTTTTGTAATATAATATATGTGTCTTTTCAGAGAAAACACAGGTTTTGACATCAATGGTTTATTTATAGTATGAAGGCCAGCATTGTGTTTCAATCTACAGTGAACATTTGATAAATTGACATGTTTTGATACTAAAACAAAGTCACTGATTCATTGTAAAGCTTATAGTCTTGGCTGCAGGACAAATTGCAGAGTCATTTATCTTTGAGACATTAAAACTTTAGTGAAGGTAAAATTGAAGGCTTTGGCCTTCTCACAGGGCATTTTTAACATCAAAACCCCTTTAAGTGGAAGGTGAAAATATGCAGTGCTGAAAAACACTGCCTTTAAAATAGCTGTCTTGCTTAATAAAGTATACATAAAAACTGAATGCAAGCACATTGTGAATTGCTTAAACCTTATTTTAATTAGAAATAAGAGCATTGTGTTAGCTTCTATTACATGGCTATTAAAAAATCATCTAACTGCCCTGGGTTTTCATTGTTAAATGCTTTAGATAGCTGAAAATAACACAGGACACACAGCCAGGTTTAATCTGTTGCAATATAAAGCAACTGTAGGGGGGCCCCCTTAAGGGCCTGCCAGAGGGGGTCACATCATCTCCCAATTGGTGTTTTTATTTTTATTTCAAAAAATGTTGCTTCTAAATTAATCAAAACTTTCAAAGTATCTATAATTACAAAAATTGCAAACGCTTACATGTCTTAAAGTTTGTATTCAGACATTATATACAGTACACTTTATTGGACTTAAAAATCCCGCACACTGTGTTATTGTCCCCATTGTCACAGCTTTCAAGAAGGCTGTAATATAACTGAAGTCTGAAAAGACATGTTTTGCAGAAGATGCAGAACCTGACAGGATGCAAGTGGAAATAAAAAAAAGTTTAAAAAAAAGGTTGAACTTGATGAACCAAGACATCTTAATCAGCATATCTCTAGACAGCCTAAAAAGAACTAATTGACTTTTGGTGCCAAAAATCCGATACATGATAGTGTCAAGAGAGTTGGGAAAAAGTAGAATGGGCTGAGAGGAACCGAATGACTGCAGACTTCTGTTCTTATTCTGTCGCTCTGTCCTTCGGGCAGCCAGGGGCAACGTTTTGTTGGACACAAGACAGTGCAACATGCAGACCATACTACTGAAATGATCCTACATTGGATCGTCAGGACTCTGCAGGTGTCTGATGTCCTCTTCAGGACTGAGTGTGACACACAGACATCTCACTGCTCTTACAGCCCCTCGGATAACAAGTTCAGGAGACGTGTTTCTTGCCAACAGTTGTTGCAGGTTTTTCAAAGTTCATTAAAAAAAGAAACTTCAGCTCATTTGTGACACCTAGTGACAGGTATAGGTTACTGCAGTGCACAAGAACTCAAGCTGTACATTTTAATGCACATTTTTCCTTGATTTATTCCCTCAACAACATGCTTCACTTTATATTTGTTAGTTATTCATACAGTTTTAATGTGCATAGCTGGAATTATTTATTACTTAATATTATTCAGCATTATTCACTTATTATTATTTACTACTTATTATTATTACTTATTTATTATTTATTTACGTAATTGTTCATTTCTTCTTGAAGTCTCCTCAGGGTCTGATGTTTACTTGTTTTAAAAGTGCTTATCAACACACTTTAATAATTTATCTTTAATAAATGTATTTATTAAACATGTCTAATGAGTCTTTGTTTTTTGTTTTTTTACTTTTCACACATTTACAGGGACTTGATTCACAGGGGTTTAATTTTTGTCATTGTTTGTATCCAATTTCCTCTTTGTGTTTGTTCACCTCTGGTGATGTTTACTTATTAAAATGTTTTCTGATGTTGCACCTTCTGTGTTCTCTTGGTTTTTTTCTCTACAGCTGGCAGAATGGTAATGACAGATCTGTTAAAAGCTGAGGAGATCAAGAAAGGTCTTGATGCCTTTGCAGGTCTGTAACCATTTGATTTTTTTTTTCCTCTCCAGGTCAAAAGGTTGCTCTGAGCAGAAAACAGCAACAAATCAAAGTGATACTGATAAACAGTTTTAAGTTTTAGGGCAGAAAAAAACTAACCTGTATTTCTCTGTGCATGTAAAACTAAAATAGAACACAATTATTGTCCTCGAACGTTCAGGTGATTCAGACTTCTACTTTCACTTTTAGGGGCAACCTTTGATCCTAAGAAATTCTTTGAAATGGTGGGAATGAAGGCCATGTCAGCTGAAAACGTCAAGAAGGTCTTCCAGGTTCTGGATGTGGACGGCAGCGGGTTTATAGAGGAGGAGGAGCTCAAGTAAGAAAGTCAAACAAGGCAAAAAAACACAGAGCGCTGCACCTTAAATGTGTGTAATGCAGGTTTCTGCTACAACCTCGACTGTCTGCAGGTTCGTACTGAAGGGATTTTCTAAAGATGGCAGGGATCTGACTGATGCAGAGACAAAAGCATTCCTCCAAGCTGCTGACAAAGATGGTGATGGCAAGATCGGCATTGACGGTGAGAGATATATGTCAGAGCATTGTTATGCTCTGAAAAAGAAACCTCTTGTTGCATTATTGCTAAATTCACATGTACCACCACAAAAGTATATTTTATTAAAACTAAAAATATATATCTTATTGGAAACTGTTTTGTGTTAGACTGGACGCAGTGTTTTGTTTTGGTGTTCATGAAATAATTAGTAATTAGACCCTCTTGATTTTTACTTTTCTTTGTATTTTCAGAGTTTGAGGCCTTGGTGCATGAGTAGGGGGTGTCTAAATCCCCTCCTTCCTCCTCCTCCTCATCGTCCCCACATTTATATTTTGTAACTGCAACCTACAAGCTCTTCTGTTCTCCCTACAGACCTCAAAACACACAGAGCATCATCAGCTCCACATAAAACACTAACCAAAAATAAGCCAGTGAGGAGTTGCCATGAGAGGAAGCACAGAAGCATAGGCTTAGGGTATCAGTTTCATTTATAAGTTTTCATTTTTTATATATATATTTACCCACAAATGCTGTATGGATTTCAGGAAAGTTTGTGGTCTAGTCTGAAAAGAGGTGGTTCTAGTGCTGTGAATGGTGTAGATGTTCAAGACTCCTTCAATCTCAGTTTTTTCATCTGTTTTACATTCAGTTGTGCATTTTGCCTCAACTAGTTATCTTTTTTTATTATTTCTTTGGATGCTCACATATCAGTTTACTTTTTTCCCTCTCTTCTTCCAACCTCTCTAACCTTATTTCACCTCTATCCCTTCTTCCTCCTCCTCCTCCTCACTCTGCCTCTGACTACGTGATGTAGTGAAAAAAATATCATTTATAAGGAGAGCTGCGAAGAGAAACGACATCAGTAAGAAACAACAATAAAAAAACACTTTTGAAATAGTGTGTGTTAAGCTGTTTTTACTCGCTGGGATCACAAATCAAACTCACAAAATGTGCAAGAGTAAAACAAAAAAAAAGGACTATCAAATGAGAGAAAATTTAACAAACATTTGCTTTTTTTTGCCCATCATTAAACAAAGTTACTACAAATTTCAGATATACAGTAAGCTTGTGATGAAGCCACACAGCTTAGCAGAGAATATAAAAGGGGAAACAAGTCAGCACATAATTAAAACAAACAAAATATTTTTCTAAAATTGTTTCTTTTATATTCTCACCACAACAAAGACAAAACAACATACCAGCTGCACAAAGTCTGTTAAAACAAAGATTCCACTTTGTGGTTTGAATTATTTAACTATAATAAAGTTTCCTTATGGTAAACAAAGTACCTCATCTTAACTCTCATTTTTCTGTCCTTTAAGCATTTATACATCAGTGATCAAAGAACTTGTATCTCCTGTGTGTTGATCTCACAGCTCAAACTCCGCCTCCATCGGCGCTGACTGATCAGTGGATCTGAGGAGCTGATCTGTCGTTAGTCGTCGTGGGCCGAAGCTTTACTGTGGCGAACGGGTTTGTGCCTCTGAAATGAGAGCGTGGTGGAAAATGTTACACAATACTGCACACGCTTAGCTGCGCTCACCAAAACACACCTGATCCAGGTTAGGAAACCCACACCACGCTCACCTCATTGAGGAGGCTACATTTTCACTTTTGGGTGTGCAACATGCTTCACGGGTCAATTTTCTACAACTCAAAACTGTTTAGTGTTTTGAAAAGTTGCGGTAAGAATTAGAGCTCAGTTAGTGGAGTTCAGTTCTTAAAACCTATAATAATACCAAATTGTGTTTTTACTATGGTAGAAGCCTGTACAATCGTACTAAAACATCCAGTAAAACCTAAATAAAACCTTTACTATAGTTATTATACCTGATGAAACAACTGTTAGAATAAATCATTAACTCAAAATATTTTGTTATAAGATGTCAATAACATTCTGATATTTTGCTCACACAAAATCTGGAAACACAAACTTTAGTTTTGCTGTTTTTCTATCGTCATCAACATAAAACAATACCTGGGAAACAGAGGGTTTTCAGGTGGCCCAGGCGGTGATAACGTCTAGAAAGGAGAGATTAGTCAGCAAATAGAATTAAAGAACTCAAATTTGTTTGTGTAAAACAACATCAGACTACATTGTTTTTTTATTGTTTGTTAAATCATGTTTGATTACATCAACCTGTCCAGAGACTGCAGGTGGAAATTAGCATCCTTTGCTATAACCTGGTATCATGCATCTCTCCTTGTAAAAGTTTAATGAAATGTTGTACATTGTCTCTGTATTAATAAATAAACAAACAAACAAACAAACAAGAATTAAAAGTAAAGTACCTGGACATCAGATGGTCCGTCACTCTTCCTATCAGGATGTAGAGAGGCTGATCGGAAATCTGCGGAGCCCCTTCTGGGGTTCAGAGTTTGTGAGGATGGTGGAGGAGGGGGTGCAGATTTTGCTTCTACTGCTGGTTCTGCCATCTTCTCGGGGACCGAAGAGATCAGCCGGACGTCTACAGACGCTCTACGGGTGGGTGTGACCGGGGGAGGGACATCGCCATAGCTCTTGCCCTCAGATTGTTTGGCGTAAGTGTCAGTGTGCTGCAGATTGTTCATACTGTGGCTTTTTAGAGAACCAGTACTGTGAAGGTCAAAGAATCGTATATAAGCCAGTAACAAGGAGCTGAAATATTTTTAACGTCAGGCTTTTTCCTTCAAACGCTTTTCTTACTGAGAAATAATTGAACTATTTTTTATTAATTATTAGATAATAATGAGGAATTTAATTATCATACCTGATGGCTAAAGTGTTGGAGAAATCTTCATTAGACGCCACATATGCAGCAGGGAACCAGCCCTGACTGATGCAGAAAAACAAAAACAGATAAGGCAGTGTTGTAGCTTAGAAAAGCTTAACTAGTATTTGAATAACAATCAGATATTTTTCAGATATGAAATGAAAATGAATATATAAAAATGCCGGTTGCCAGATAATATCAGTGTTATAAATCAGACTTTACTTCATGTGATGCTGATACTATTGTCAACTAAGAAGTTGTGCAAAATTAATTTAAACTAGTTCTTATTTCCTATATAAACACATATATATAC
>JAUBOC010000127.1:14408468-14419665 GCA_032275365.1 Anablepsoides cearensis | reverse complement strand
AGAAAAATCACAAATAAAAAGTATGGCAGACCATGTCCGGTTCAACCCATTTTTGAGACTTTGGCTCCCCGACTATAGGCTGCCCCACAGGCTCCCCATCCATTACCAACCACTTCATCAATGCCTCTTCAGTTTTACCCCTAATATTGTCTGTTTGCAAACATGTGCCTTGACGTCCCAAGTCTCTCAGCACTTTTAAAACAGCTCCATCTTTCCATCCTTCTTTTTCACAGAAGCAACCAAACAGTTCATCATGGGTCACAGAATTAGGAAATAGAACTAGACTTCGTACTGAGCACCAGCTTGATTCTGGCGATGGTGGATCGGCATATGAAGTATCACTTTTGATCGTAATCTCATTTTCAGATGAAGTCCTATTTTTACTGGTAGCCAGTCTGTTGAGTGCCCCAGCCAGAGCTTTATAACAAACTGATTTTCCACTACCTGAGGGACCTATGAGGATGACTGCTGGTGAGACCTCCAGGGCCTGGTAGAGTGAAATGGCTTTGCTAATTATTTCCATGTCAGAGTAGAGATTTATTTGTTGTAGCTCTTCTGTAAGTGCATCCCGAAGTTGATTCTTTTCTTTTTCTTCAATGTATTCTTGAAAAAATGGAAACTGGCACACAATAGGAAAGGTATCCTTGAAAACCATGTTGAATTTTAACGCTTCCTTGTGTTCAAATGTCAAAACAGAAAGAACTGCTTTGACAATGGCTATTTCCTCCATTAAAGACTGTTTAACTGACATATGAGAAATGCATAACTGTGGATGCTGTGGAGTTTTCTTTTTATCCTTCTCAAAAGGTTTGGTAGGCACATTTTGTGAAGGCAAAACCTCCTTGCATTCATTTGCTGAAACATTAGTCTCGTTTGAAATTTCTACTTGACATGCAGCACGTTTTAAGTACATTTCAGATGCAGTAATTATCTTTTGTAAGATGACAAGAAAGCAGCTATGATCATTTGTGAATACATCAGCCAGACAGTTGGAATCTTTGGCCAAGCTGATCAAGGACACCAGACGATAACTTAAACACATGGAATCAGAGAAACCAATGGAAGTTAATGCTACTTCAGCAATAATCCTATAATCTGGGTGTGTCAAAGCAATAGGTCTGGTTGCAAATCGCAGACTTTCTGGAATCTTGGGAGCATATCCCTTTGATGAGATGAAAACACATCCATAACTTAAAGTGGGAAAGATTTTTTTCCCCAAGAATATCATTTGATGTTCTGGATCAGAAATGTTCCTGCAGCCAATACGCTCTTCATTTTGTTTGTTTTTTGATTCATCATTCGGCTTTTGACTTTTAACTCTCTGAGACCTGAAGAACTGGTGTATGTCGTCTAGAAGCTGCCCTAGTGAAGACAGGACATCTTGTCTGAGTAAGTCCACAGATTCCAGCAGGAGCCACGCTCCTGTCTGAAGGGCACCCAGCAACATCCTCTGAACAACACTAGACGTCATGTTTGGAAAACACTGTTTAAGAACATACAATTGTCCTAGAGCTTTTCCCAACTGGACTGCAGTGTGTGTTTTTCCAGACATGGATGGTCCACTCACAAAACCAGACCTGTATCTTGTCAGGGCAAGGACTAACCCCTGTACTGCTCTGTCTGTGGAAGGAGTGTGTACCAGCATCAAGTCTTCTGGTCCATAATACTCAAAGCCATATTGAAATTGGTGCCCTAAAACATCCACATAGCACAATGAATTCCCTGTGTCTTGCATACTTTGATCTTCTGGACCAATATGATATTTTAGAAAGCTCTGCCACTCAAAAGATTTCTCTGGGACACATGGTACCTTCATGAGTAATGATAGCTGGTGTGTGTGATTCATTGTAAGCTGCACTAAAGTGCGCAAACACATCATTGTGTACTTGGAAACCAAAGTGTCACTTTTAGACCCCATGATTGCATTCCGTATGGTTTTACCGAGAATTGTCAATTTCAAAGAGCTGCATCTCTTAATCGTGCTCAGCTTTACAAGGCTCCTTTCTTGAAAAGCCTGAACAACAACTTTGTACCAAACTGCCTCCCCAACCACCAACAGACACTGTAGTGGATAATCAGAAAGCAGATCTAACACAGCTTGTTGATCTTTTATCATGTCAGCACTGCTTGGATAGGCATCTCTGTCTGCGTTGTCACGTGTTAAATCATGTCTGGATGATTCACTCTGGTTTCGTAGCAGTGCACATTGTTTTGTTAACTCTTTCATAGTCAACTTCAACTGTTTCTCAAAGATGCATAACCAACTCAGGGTGTCAGGATTTGGTTCCAAAGGAGGTTGAAAAGAAATGTGTTCCTGGAGGCTGCCAAAAAACCCAAGCACCTTCATTTGTTTGTGATTTTCAGATGGTTTACAGCTCAACATGTTGCTTTTACCACTTGGTATTTTAAAGTCCACTTCCAGCCTGTATACTCCTTTGAAGCATTTGCGTAAAACGTTGTTCAGAGTAAAAGGCAATGGATGGTGACAAAGTAGTTGCATCACCTCCCTCTCACTCAAGAACCAGAGTCTTGAAAACTGGTCTCGGAAAGTACAAAGGAGATCCTCCATCTGGTTGGAAATGGCTTGCATTGTAGACAAACCATCCCTAAGAGTCTGGCAAAGTCCACTCCCATGAAATCTGTCATTTGTTTCAGGGAACACAAAATTCAGGACATGACGGTCTGCAGATACTGAGCTCATCAGTTCCTTAAAAGTCTCATCAACTGGTTGAAAACGCTTCAGCTACAATTACAAAAAAAAAAAAGGAACAATCATTTGAACTCAAAATAGTCAAATACTCTCAGTGAAACAGGTGTTTTTGTATAAACGTTCAACTTGTGATGATTATGGGACGTACCAGATTATCTTCTTGTTCATAAAAGGATGTTTCTCTAAATATTTTGGTCAGGAAGGCCCACATTTCTTGATGTCTTTCAAACAAATCAAGCAGTGTAGCTAAAAAAATGTTAAAAACTGCAATTAATGTGCACTTCAAAACAAATAAAGAATACATTTTGATATTTGTTTAATTTATTCTTTACCCAGCTCTTGCAGCGACTGAACCCAATCATCCAACTGCAGCCTGAATTCAACACTGAGTGGGAACTTCAACATGATGGATAGAGTTATCAGATCATTGTCTATCTCAGCAAAGAGTGCTTCTAAACCTAAGAAGTAAATAAAACCATAAAGGAAATTTAAACAACTTTTAGGCAGAAGATTGCTGTTACTAACGTTCCACCATCAGAGGAGCCAAAGTCATAACAGTGACATCACTGGCTACATCTATATTAATAAAATATTTAATTCTATTTAGTCTCACCGATAATGATGAATCTAGTAACGTTACAGGAGCATGGACTAGCTGATTGAATATTTAAAAAGGTGCCTTCTGTGGACTTGTTTTCCTTTAATAATCCATCCTGTGTTTCACAGCTCTGACAAACAGGAAGAATAACTTCATTCATCTGAAAGAATCTGTCCTTCCATCCCAGAGAAAGCTTTTGAAAGCTTTGCTCTGCATTCTACTCTGTTTGTGCATCCCTGCATATCTGACAAGATTAAAAAAAGCAATACGAGTCTTTCATGCAAAGTGATTGCTGAGTCTGTTTTTACAAGGGAAGATTTCAACAAAGTATCTGTTTCATTGTTTCCACAGTCCCTGCTTGTTCTGAATATAAAATCTGTGCTACCCACTCACCTTGTTGATTAGTTTTTGGTGATTTTCAGGTTGCTGAGACATGACTTCAACTGCAGTTAATGTCTTCCCAGGCACATACAACAGGCCCAACCCTGTAAAACAGAAGTAATATTATATAATTAGATCTGATTTTTTTTTTCATAGTCAAGAAATTTGTCTCTGGTGTTTGGGGTAACTTTAGCAATACAAATAGCTTTAAATAATACTCTGCATTAGAGTTTGAAGAGTTGGCAACAAACATTAAGCTGCAGACAAAAATACTATTATATTAGATGTGCCAGGGATCATCACAATATGCTTGCATAAAAATAAAGTAGAAGCAAAACCTCATACCTTGGAGAATAGCTTTCCAGTGAATTTCTTTAAGTGTATTGCTGGTTAGCTTTGCCATCAATTCAACCTGAAGACTTAAATTATCCAGGAGTCCTGAAGTCTTCTCCAGAACTGCATCACTGGTAGATATAATATTTGTCAAGTTGTGGGTTTGCTCCTTCCACTTGGCAATTTTCTTCTGTGCTTGTGAGATCATAACCTGACAACAGAGACAAAGCTGCAGATTACTGTAGAGTAAAATGAATGTAAATACATTTATATTTCTACTGAAGCACCATTTAACATGACAGTAAGAAAGAACACCAATAACTCACGGTGTACCATAAAACCAAAACACTTTATCTTACATCTACAGAGTGACATAAAGTTAAGCATGTTACCTATTTATGTGTATGCATGCTTTATAGGTTTGTATCAAATGCTTTTGTTTTCAACAAAAAAAGCAATAATTTAGGGGGAGTAGACCACAATATGTGACACAAAATATCAATACTTCTATGTCCAAAATAATCTTATTCTTGCCATTAAACATAAAAAGAAACTATCTAATAAGTTACCTCACTGAGTTGTAGCTGTTTCCACTCTTCCAACCATGCAGCAAATGCAGCTTTTATTTGCCACAACTCCTTACGAGCTGTAATCTTTATAATGTCTGTTGTCAAAGTGGTTAAATCCAGTGGACATTCTAAAGAACAAAAAACAGAGCTGAAATTAGATGTCATCTTGTGTATGGACTAATTTTACATTTTTTTATTTTTCCTATAATTCCTTTAACCTTTTCATATGTCCTCACCTTGCATGTTCTGGCGGCTCTTGTTAAGTTCTTCCAGCTTTGTGCTGAGACTCTGCGCATGTGTACACATGTAACATAGTTTGGAGACCATCTCTTGGGCATCCTGACTCGGGTCAAGGAAAGATCCAGATGTAGCCTCAAAGATGGTGTTTTTAAAGTCCAAGGTCAAAACTGAAACCACTGTGTCCAATGCAATAATCATTGAAGGAAGACTGTGGCACGCACAGCTTTCTGCTTGCTTTAAAATGGAAATAAAATAATCCCACGACTCCAGCATCTAAATATAGAACACAAACATAAGTGCATCTACTGCAGTGAAACAAGTCATATCTGAGATTTGATCAAACACCTTCAATGTTTCAAAGTTATGCACATAAATAAAAAGCACAGCTATAAAATTGTTATTTATGGCTTCATTTTCACACTGATGCCAGCAAACCTTTTTCTTTAATGTCAGCTCCTGCTCAGTCATTTTCCTATAGTTTATGCAAATGGTGTCGTAGAGGGAAATAATGTATTCCAAATGTTTTTGCATGTTGGGCAACATTTGTACGGATTCCTTCACCTGTATGGGAAAGAAAACAAGAAATCTTGTTTTTCAATTGCCAATATTCACAATTAGGTTTTATAGGTGAAAGAAAAATCATTTATTATCTTAACACTACAAAAATACTAAAAGTTAAAATAATTCATGTTCAGATGTTGAGGTTTAAAAATGATAAAAGTACAGTACTTGAAGACATGTCCTGAACACATTTGAGGACTGACCTTTCCAAGCAACCTTTAAAATTCTAATAAAGTAGTTATTACTGGAAATCATATATATCGCACTAGTCTGGAAAGATAAAACTGGCTGAAATAGTGTTCCTTTTAAAAGTAATATTGTGAACTTTATTGCAGGAAGCAGTACCTGATATACTTGCATCATGAAATCAAAGTACATCATATATTTTCTCTTACATGGCATTGTCTTCTACATAAATAATTCAGTGTACTTGAATACGTGACTAAAAGGCAACTATAAAAGCCTGACATTTCCATCAACCTCTCTCTCAACTCTGGAACAAACCCCACTTTTTTGTTGTCCCTTTATTCTGTTTTGAATTGTTATCAGTTTCTCTTCAAAGTGGTGCTTTACATGTTTTGAATGTATTTTCAGTTTCCATACCCTCAAAGCATATACTGAGAAGTCATGCACTTCTTGTGGTTCTGTCTTAAGTTCATTTGATGTCTTCACCAAATCGGATAGGAAGCTTTCCGAGTTCTCCCTCGCTTGCTCGACCAGCTGCTCCAGGATCTGCTCCTCAATGAGACACAGTTGCTGCCCTGAAAAAAATTACACCCAAAGTAAAAAGTGGAATGACAATACTGTGAAAAACAAAGCAAGATAATTAAAAAGATGTTCTACATATACAATCAGTAAGTGCACCTTATAAAGTGTGTTCTTTGTGAAACAGACTGTACATATAAAATTATGTTTTCAAAATATGAAGACTATTGATTAATTTCAAAAATAAAACATTAACATTAAAAATATTGCAGCCCAATCTTTTTTTATTTTATTTTATAATGCATCTTATGGCATCAACTGTCTTTGCTTTAGTACCCTGTGAATTATAGGCTGGTAGTTGTGATTGTGTTGCTTGTTCTGTTGTTTTTGCAATGTATATAACTAACATAGTTAGCTACATATTAGAACATAATGCAACAATGAAGTGACGATTCTGACCTGCATGTTGAATTTTAATATTAAATTAAAAGAAAGGTTTCACCATAATACAGTAAACACATACATAAAGCTTCCTTTATGTGGATACAGCTGATGATGAATAGTTGGTTGGAGGTATAGATGAATGTATCGACTGTGTCAACTCTCTGAGCCCAGTTGCGCAGCTTCTTAATGTGTTCCTCATACACTGCAGCAGGCTGACTCTTCATGGATTCTAAAGAAGCTTGACTCCACTGAATCACAAACAAATGGATGTCCTTCAACCATGCATAGCTCCTACATACCTGCTGAATTTCTAACTCTGTATCCTGAAATAATCAAGTGAAGAAAAATATTAGTAACACACACACTGCAAACTCTTCTACATAATTATACAAAAATTTTATTGGAGTCTGTTTTATTGGGTTCAGATGTAAAAGTCTTGCCTGCATGATCTTGGCCTGCTCAGTCTCTGCTTGTTCTGTAACGTTATTGATGTTGATGTGCCACTCTAGGTGTGTTTTGGACAGAGGATAGAAGCAGCCATGCACCATGTTGCTTTGCACTTTTAGAGAAATTGATTCAGGCTGCACCAGCTGATTATATGACATGGCTTTGAGAGATAGACTTTTCACTTCATCTATGTTTTCGGCTGGGAATAAAATAAAAGTTGCAAATACACAAAATTGTAACAAATCAATTGGATCTTGCAGCTTTAGCTGTATAGTTTACAATAATCAATGGCGTTAGAATAATTAACACAGCTACAGTCAGTGATTAAGCCTTGATCAGAGTTACACACATTGTTGTAGATCTCCAGGAAAAATCCCAAGTTTTCACATGTCTGACAGAAATAAAAAGCATTTATGTTGTCATAAATTTATGATCACTGTTCTAAAGAACAGTTCTAAGTTATTCAAAGAATTACAACAATAAGTGTTTTTCACATCCATGGAGTGATGTAAAATACCTGAACAATGGTGCTGACAGCAGTTACGAAGGGTTCACTCATGGTTTTGTAAAATTCTTGAACTGGTGGGTCGACAGTCAGCTGACTGTACTGAAACACAGGTCGGTGGAGAAGAGACAGCACTGCCGCGATGTAGCCCCCTAAAAAACACACATCAAGCAATTTCATTGAGTTAAATCAAAACTCACTGCATTGTCTATTTTAGATTTTAATATCGTCCTATTTTAAGTTTGAGCTTTCTGTGAAAAAAACTGGTTTTAGACAAAGAATACAGCATCATCAGTGAAGTTTATCAATGTTCTCCTGACACCTGTAAAAGACTGAGAATGTAAAGCCCATCTTGTTGGGTGACTGTGACGAGACTCTGCATGATCATTTGATTGATGAGCGCTCCAAAGTTCCCCAGTTTCTGCAGGACGTTTTCAGACTGGCACAACTCTTTCTTCAGCTGACGTCGATGAGCCAAAAGCCGGTGGATGGGTTCAGAGCATCCGGTTAGCCTTTTTGAAAGTTTCAGATGCATCTGGAGCTCTTTGTGTGCGTTGCAGCTCTCTTGTCTCACCTGAGGATAAAACAACTTTATTAAGAGTTGATACCATAAATTGTATTTATTTTTCAGAAAAAAAAGATATTGTAGGAAAATTAAAGAAAAAGACAAAACATTTTGCTCTTAAATAGTTAATATAGTAATTACTGCAGTTGGAAGCCAGGAGGTTATTAAAGTAAAAGCGTAAAAAAATATGTATAAAAATAAATAAAGCTGTCAGGTTTGTTTATATTGTTATTATGCTCAGGTTTAACAGTTATTGGGAAAGTTTGTTTATGTAAACCAGTAATATGCGGGATCCCAGGTTTCTGTAACTGCTATGTTGTGGGCCGGAAGCTAAAAGGTTTGAAAACCACGGCTCTCAATCTTACTTCAAGATTCAAGATACGCCAATTTACCTGGTAAACAGAAGAAGAGCATTTCTGAACTGAGGGACAGCTACAAGAAGAACATCCTGCAGATTTTTACCCTTTCTCTGAAAACGGATCCTGCGCATGTTTTTGTACCACCTGCCAATCAACCCCAGAGCAGATAAAAAGAGACGTATGCAAAGATCAAGACAGAAGTTGTGCTCAGCTGTTAAAGCAAGGTGAAAAACATCTTACACGCTGTACCTAGTAAAAGCTCTCTGCATTCTGAAGTTCCTGAAAAAGGGGATTTTCTGCAAAGCTGTCCACAACATACACTCTCTGTACCACTGTTCGAGACTCACAACTCCATCCAACCCTGTCTTTGTCATGTGAACCACAGAGCTAGAGGAGAAGATGTAGTGCTCAGGACCAGCCTCACTGGATTGGACCACTTGAAGGTCATAAGATCTATGAACAAAGAGAATATTTGACTGTATAAATGTAGATTTTTACTTAAGACCCTGTCACACTATAACTTTTACCAACTTGTGAAAAGTTTGTCCAACACTAAAGATGTCTAATCTGTAAATAGAAATAAAAATGTGTATACAGAACGAGAGAAAGTAACAGCAGAGGAAGATTCCTCTTTATGCTTAACCTGTAAGTGTCCCCCTCCACTTGTTTCAGGTAAAACAAATCCAGCTCCTCTGGGTCTTGTTTCTGGACAAACATCTGAACAACATCTGTACCAGTGTAAGGAAATGTTCTTGGTTTGGTCCCTTTTTTGTGTTTAGTCATCTTTTCCCCTGCTGGTACTTTTACTGATTCATCATTTCCTTCAGTACTGAAATAAAACAAACAAAAACTGTTTAACAAGAATTCCTTTAGCAATCATAAATCTCGAATGGTAAATATTTATAGCTAAAGTTGTCAGATTTTCTTTATGAAAAAATTAGACAACACAGAGGTTTAACATTACTGTATCTGTGAAATAATTGTGTTGCTTTTTTTTGTTGTTTTTTAACTGATGAAAATTTACAGCTAAATTAAAATGGCCTCTATGTGCAAAACATGTAAAAGTTAGGTGCGTATGTCCAAATCAAGTCTCTAATAATCTTTATCTGGTACCTTTCTGCTTTCTGCTGAGTCGGTCCAGTGGGGACAGCAGTCCCCGATGCTGCAGCCATTAGTCATGGCCCTTCTTCCCATTTAGTCTCAGGTATGGCTCTCTCTCTCTCTTCTTATCTCAGCAACAAGATGAGGCAGTGACAAAGGTTTGTCAGATGGGAGAATTTTAAAGATGGGTGTGCAACTGAGCAGAGGTTTAGCTGCAGAGAACGATGGTTCCAAGATAGCAGTGAACTTGAGCCGCCAGGTCCGCAGTAATAAATTACATGTGCGCTCAATGTGGCCCGCCTCCAGATGGCGTACTGTCGGACCCGCTGCTCACTCTACATGTTCACATCGTACGCACTCGTACCTGTTTTTAGATCAGTACCTCAAGGCACAACAGCACTTGAATAAATCATTGTTGTGCAACACATCAGCTTTTCAGACAGAAGAAGAGAAGCAAGAGGAAATTGGACCCAAGCGAAAGCCAAAACCAATGTTAGTATCTTGTTTTTTATCCTGTAAATTTAACTTTAACTCTTTCAAACACACATGCTAAGGCAGCTGTAGTGGAGAACAGTGAAATGCAGCTGTACTCAAATAATGCATACATTGATATTTGAATAACTTTGTATAATAAGTGACAGAGGTTTGACTAATGTCAATTTCAGATTTTTCATAGAATATTGAAATGTGTTTAAGTGAAAATGAAGAGAGGTAACTCTTAATATATTATATTACAATATAATTATTTAGAAAGATTATGATGAGAACGGAGTCTGGTTATTTTTTGGGGAGATTCAGATGATGACAGCAGGGACTCATCAAAGATCATCAAAGGAAGAGAACCAGGAATCAACCCAAACCCTCACCACTACCACCAGCTCCTTCTGTTCCATCAGCTCCATCTGCCTAGTAGCAGCACCTCTCATTCACCCACTCCACTGACGCAAACCTCTTTTGCAAGCTACATGCACAGACCTACCTAGCAAAGGGGATGATGCTTGTGTAAAACATAGCTTGTTAGCAATGCAGAGTGGGAACCCGTAGTTCTGTTACATAATGACATAAGACAAAATCCTTAGAATATATATATTTCCACCTCAGAAATTGTGACTATAAGACAAAGACAATTCTGAGGTTGAGGAGACATTTTCATAATATAATATTGTCTTAGTTTTATGTCTTTTTAGTGTTGCCTATGGCAGCCATTAATTCCTTGCCATTTATTTGTAAATAATAAATCAGATAACATGTATTAAATCAGTAGTTCCCAACTCATGTCCTCCTGCATGTTTTAGATGTTTCCCTATATTGACACACCTGGTTTGAATCAATGAGTGATTAACAATCTTCTGAAGACCTGCTGAAACGTGCAGGGGGTCCTTGAGAACCAGGGTTGGGAATAACTGAGTTATTTTTCTTGTTTACATAAATATGGTCTTTTATTTTGTCCAAAAATGTTAAAAATAATAATAAAAATTAACATTCTGTATGTATGTATGTATGTATGTATGTATGTATGTATGTATGTGTGTGTGTGTGTGTGTGTGTATGTATTATTATTATTATTATTATTATTATTATTATTATTATTATTATTATTATTATTATTAGGGGTCCAAGCCCGCGGAAGCAGGGTAACGCAGCTGCAAAGCAGCAGCGTTTCCATGTCTCCAGCGGAG
>JAUBOC010000127.1:14361527-14372281 GCA_032275365.1 Anablepsoides cearensis | reverse complement strand
ATAAAAATTACAGTCTTCTACATGCTTTGCAAGTGGGAAAACCTGAAAAATCAACAGTGTATCAAATACTCCCCACTGTACATCCCTCTCACCTGTTCCTGTCCCAGTATGAGGACTCCCCCTGGTTTGATGGGATGCCAGGCAGCCAGCCCGTCCCCCCTTCCTTTCATCTTTCCCCCCTGGTAGGCCTTCCACACTCCGTCCCTCAGGGTCCAGCTGATGCAGATATGCTGCCACTCATTTTGCGGTAGAGACAGAGGCAGCTGGGCCACCTGAAGATGATAAGATCACAGCAGCTGTGGTTAGACTGGCCTATATGCACTAAAGGTGGAAATCTTTCAGCACCTGACCATTTGATTGGATTACAATTCAGATGACTGTGATGAGATGAAAAAAAAAACAATTATGCATTTGACTATTTTGATCTCCCACCACCACTTAACTCTCATTTAGTTTTAAAGCAAAGTATCTGTATACTTCCAATTAATGGACTCTCATATCTCATCCACTCATCTTGTTTCATATGTTTGCTATGTGACTCTGAACTTCCACACTTTTTATTTCTGCCTTTCATGGTCCATCAACATCACATTATTAATTCACATCAACAAAATCAGTTTTTCATGTTTTTTGAAAAGTGATACAGATTTTTCCACATCTGCGATGAATCTCAAAACAGACCCGTCATTCCAACATCCTCACCACTCAGACTGGTCTTTTAGCTGAATATTGAACTGGAAACAACAAGAGGCAGATTTGTTTATGGTTGTCTACCACAGCAAACATCTTCTTTCCATCAGAGCAAATGTAAATGCACTTTAAAATGAAGTTCTCCCCATGTAGCTAGTATAGCCTGTGTTCCTGCAGCTGCCATGAGCTCAGACTCTTTTAAACACTTTTATTCTGTCGTAAACTACTAGTACAAAAAAAGCAATTATTCTCTTAGATCTTAGCAAAAGCATTTATTCTAATTACTTGTTTGTTTCTCGTTTTTTACATGTGTTTTTACAGTGTAAACCTTTCTGTTGCAAATACACACTTTCTGAACACCACAGACCTAAAACAAAGCCTGCTGATTCACATCTTACTGACATTTTCTGTGACGACTGTTGTATTTTTTTTCTCACCACTGATGAAAAGGGCATGTATTCACTTGCAAGAAACTTTCATCTCTCCCTTTAAACAGTGTATGAGCCAGCAGTTAGCTTGTGCTGTTTTGTGAAATGTCATCATAATCTATAAACAACCTCTTTCCCAGGCTACTCTGCTTCAGTTTCAAAGCTCCACATTCAAAACACCACAAATTCATCTCATAGCCAGGAAGTTCTTGTCTCGATCTCCAGGTAAAAATAACCCCTACCTTGTCGTTGATGAGCAGCTCCACAGGATTGTGGACTCCCTGCAGCAGCACCAGCTCATTAGGCTGACCGGGCACAGAGTAGGAGAAGGGGGTCCCGATGCCCCCTTCCTTGGCCTTGAGCCATACGCAGGCAGTGAAGGCGTACATCTCGGTGATCTCCTTTCTCACCAGGCCGTACATGTAGCTGGTCCGCATGGGGAAGGAGAGGACGAAGCCATCGGGGAACGGCGGCTCTGTCATCGCTTTGGAAACACAGATCAGAAGCATGAGCACTCAGACGGTTTGCAAACTTTTCAACTTTTAACCCAGAAAACAACAATGGCAAAAAGTTTGGGTGTGAAATATATCTTGGTTGAAAAATACAAACCAAAACTTGGGTAAAAAAACACTAGACTAAAAGTTATTGCACATATTTGGTAATATAAAACGCTTAATGAGTGTATAACCCAGAAAAAATTCAAAAGTGCCGCATGAGTCTATATTATTACACGTCTGGGCTTCCAGGGGGCGCTAATGGGACCTCAGAAAGCTAGAGGGAAACTTAGAAAAATAAAACACATAAATTTAAAAAATAAATCTAAAAAATGTTTTAAATCATTATCATAAAATCCAATTTGTTTTTTAAGGACAGCTGAAAGTGCGGATATTTTCCACTGATAATTTTTTCATGGCTTTCTCATGTAACAACGAGGAGTGTTTTCTCAAGATAACAAGTTATGGTTTTACTTGTGCATCATTCAGTAACCATAACTCGTTATCTCAAGAACACCCATCATTATTTTGTGATCACGACATAACGATGAGCTTCCATAGTTTTCCACTCGTTATTTATCTTTTTCAGCTGGCCATCATTTAAAATGGCATATTTTTCTTTAAATCCATTTACAAACCACTTTTTTAAATTTACATTTAATGGATAGGGATCAGCAAATGACTAGGATGGCAGGAAAGTAGAAAAAATAATAATTTGCAATATTATTTTTGACTATATGAGTGTTGCTACACAGATGTTATTTTGACTCTAGAGTAAAGTCACAGGAGGCTGCAAACAAGCAAACAGCTGGTATGAAAAATGTTACAAGCTGGTTTAACAGATGTTTAAATTGTTGTAAAATTCTTATCAACTTTTTCTTCAAGAAACACAGAAGAAATACAGCACAAACTCAGACGTTTTCATTTCAGGAAAAAAATATTGGAGTTGTCTCAGAATATAAACAATTAGGTTAATATAGATTTAAACGTTAGTTTGAACCCACTCAGTAAAAAAGTGTATTCTGAAGTAAAGTTCTGTTTGGTAAATTTAGATTCACTTTCGTGTGAGGCAGCAAAGATTTATTTTCTTTCAGTGTTTCTGTCTCATAATAGTTACTGTTTGTCACGTTGGTTGAATTTGAACCTTATGGAACCACTATACAAACAAGCACTTAAATTTATTTATTAGAAAACATTTATTGTCATATTTTTGAGAAATCTGCTTTCCTCAGTTAGGAAAATTCTAAAATATATAAATGTTTGTCTGGATGATAGAATTCTTTATGGTTTGGGCTCCTTGTCTTCTCCATGATTTTGTTAATAAACTAGTTATAAATATAGCTAAAAGAGGAGCTGCCAGAGAAAACTGTATCCTATTTGAAAAGAAAATATTTGGTCTATTATTTTTTTTCTTTTTTACATTTAGAGCACGTGTCAAACTCACGGCCCGCGGGCCAACTGTGGCTCGGCACAGCATTTTATGTAGCCGAGAGCTTCAAAGATGTATTAATGTCTTAAAATAAATGTATGCTGCTTTGAAACCAGCATTCATTATAAACTACACATCTCCCATAATGCATGCCAACTATTTTACCTGCAGAATAATGGCATCCCACCACTAGGTGGAGGTGCCCAGGGTTCAAAAGTAGCCAGCGAAAATTTGCAGTGTAAAATCTCCATTTCCCTGCATCTTCACTGGCTACTTTTGCTGTGGCCCGGTTGTACTGGGATGTAGGAATTTCCCACTGACAAATCGTAACCTTAAAATGGAACACCACTCCAGTGTGAATTCCCCGTCAGAAAGTGGGGGAGTGCAGAAATGAAGACTCACCACAACTAAAGAGTGAGTAAAATTATCTTACTTTTACTTTTATTAATATTTCTGTATTATTTACTTAACATTTAATCAGTCATACACATAGTACTTTTCAGTGTTTATAAGAGGGCCTGTTAAAATACTGGACAAAATGCACAAAATACTACATAGAGCTCAGTTGTTTGTTAGCAGTGCTCAGACATAGCATAACAACTGGCCCTCTCAGGCCACCATAGTGTAGCCTTTGGAGAAAATGCATTTGATTGTGCTATTATTTACAGGATCGCATCAATGGAATTAATTACCACTGTTAGTCCAGCAGTCATCTTTCTATTACTCATTTAAAAGAAGTGAGATGAAATGGCTGAGAGAGAATCAACCTTGTTTACGTTAAAAAGTATTTTTAATGCTGCTTTTATGATTTATATGCTTCTGTCTAGCATCAGAGTTCATCTGACTAGCCCATAGCACACAAACTATCATAGCCTGTGCTTTGTTAGAGTCTAAGCAATCATTTGCTAAAATAATACTGCCCAGATTATACAGCACTGGTGATAATTTATTGATATAATGTGCAGAAAATATTACCTCAAATAAACGGGATAATTTAGGTTTTAAAGGCAAGAAGCAAATATTTCCAGATTATTACAGTTTAGTTTAATTTATTTTCATTCGTATTATTTGTTCACCCCCTATTTATGTTTGACATTTCATAACCTTCAGCCCTCATTAATCATCTTTCTTTCAGCTAGAGTGTATTCTCTACAGCTGCGCTGACCCAGTTCACCCACAGTGCTCATTCCAGTCCTCTCTCTCAGTGCTCATAAGTGCGTTAGCTGGATGATGCAATTATGCACTTCTCTGCGTGTATCAGTTTACTCTCCCCCGCTTTCTCCCACACACACACACTCACTGTGCTCCAGCTCTGTGATCCGGTGAGTAACCGTGTCAATGCCCTTGTTGATCTTCTCATGCTGGCCCTGGGTCTCCTTCCTCATGGCCTGGCGCTCCTTCTCCAGCATTTTTATCTTCCTCTCCAGTTCCCCCTCAAGGTCCTCCACCCTCCAGGTGCTCTTTCCTCGCCCCGGGGTGCCTTTAGAAGACGGCCTGGAGCCAGGGGGTCCCGAAGAAGTGGGGCGACGGCCCCCCGAGGCAGCCCCTGTTGTTGGGGAGGAACCACTGCTAGCAGACGGAGCTGGAGCCCTACCAGCGTTAGTCTGGCTGCTGCTGCTGCTGCTGCTGCCGCCACTCGTACCCACAGATGAGTCGGTGAGGTTCAAGACTCCAGGCCCTATCTCTGCCTGAAGAATGGAAGAAAAACACATCTGTATCAGTGCTGAGACAAAAGGGTTAGATATTCAGAGAAGAACCTTAAAAAGAAAACTGTTACTTTTTAAAGAAAAATGTTGCGACAAATTCCAGGAAAATGTTTCCCTAAAGACAAAACGTATGGTTTCTTCAATTTGGTTCTGAATAAAACATTTCAATACGCTCTATTAGGGATAAAAGAATAGCGATTGTAAAAAGTTAAATGCATTAAAGTTTGAGGAATGACTTTGCCAATGGCTGGAAGTAAAATCCACTTGCTTTTGTCATTTATTTTGCCTTTAATGAGGATGACTCACTGTGGAGATCCCTGAAGAGGGAACGAAGAAGTAAAACAAGAAGTAATAAAAACAATACTACTTCTCATAAGCAATATATATTTTAACAGTATATACAATATTTACTTCCTTCATCAGGTTTTCTAAACAACCGCAAATTTATTCATACAGTATCAACTTTTAACATAGTTTAGATTTTTTATTTTATTTTGTGGAGCATAAATTGAATGTAAATAATCTTTTCAGATTCAATTTAACACACACAATCGGACTTTGTATCTGATGGTTGTCGATGTGGAAGATTTGGACCAAAGACACAGTTCATGTTTTAGGTGATTCGTTGTAGATAAGCTTTGCACCGAAAAAAAAAGCCTGTTCATTTCCCTTTTAAATGGGGCTACATTTGTGTAGAATTTGTGGATGAGCAGGGCAGAGTAGGTGGATTGCAAACATAATATATATATAGATGGATGGATGTTGCTATTAACACTTGTTTTTGGCTTCTGGTACACCCAGATGCTGCCAATCAGGTGCCTAATATAAGATTTATTGGCAAGAAACATTAGGAAATAATTTACCAAACACAAATTTCCTTACTTTTTGTGCTAAGTATAACAATAACCAAAGTTAACAAACCAATCCGCTTGCAAGTGTTCATCCTTTTCTCAAGTGTTACTTATAGATCTCTACAATCAGTCTTTCTCAAGATGAAAATAATAACTCTGTTATAAACTGAACATGAAGGCCGTTTGTAAACTTTGTGTCTTTGTTGAGGCATGAAGTTACGGCTGCACGCGTTTTGTCATTCATTGTGGTTTGATAATGAGCTGTTCTATTGATAATCACTTCAGCAGGATTAGCATGCAGAGCATAAGCTGAGAGAAGAAGGTGTTTGTGAAGCAGCAGAAAGCTGAGGTGAAGCTGTTGGATGAGACATCTGCGAGGGCGAGATAAAATATCAGGAGATTTGCTGAGGCAGGATCAAATCTGGACGTCCGGGATATAAATTCACACTGATGGAGACAACCTTGTAACTGACTGACCGTGCTTACTGAGGGCTGGCAGTGATGCAGCACAGTGTGTGTGGGAGTGTGTAGTAAGATGTGTATCTATGTCTCAATCTCAGCTTTCCCTTATAGAAGCATGACTAGCACCACACACACACTTTGCTAACCCCTCACCACCACCACCACCGCCGCCCTTTTTCCTGTCCAGCCAGCTTCATGTTTTATGGATGTCCCCATCCTGCTGTTGGATGCTGAGGAGGCGGCTGACATAATGGGGGGGGGGAGCAGGTGGAAAGATTTCCCCTGAGTCCGTGGGAACGTGGGCAAGACCCGAGAGACGTTTGTGTCGTGAGATTTTTTTTTTCTTTTTTTCTGAGCAACAGCAGAAGTGAAGATGTGCACCGCAGAACATTTACTGTAGCCTTTTTATAACAGGCAGCACACTCAATCTTAATGCTGTGGGTTTCATAAAGAGGGCTTATTCTTTAGACGCATTAAAAATAAAATAATTAGCGTTCCTTAAAAGAAAACATCCTCCATGCTCTTTCATGACAGAATTTTAACCTGAAATCATTTTACAATGTGACATGCCGTTACAACAGTTTCAATCGTGATCTCCCTAGATGTGTGCTCAGAGGTTTATAGTAACTAAGTACATTTACTTAAGTAGTTTTTTTGAGGATTTGTAATTTTACCAACTATTTTTTTAAAAGCTATTTTTACTTTTATTTCGTTAAATTTTAAAGCTAAAATCATACTTTTACTTCTTTACTTTAAAATGTAACCCCTAGTTACTCGTTATAAAATTAAATATGTTTGAACTCAACATGAAAGATGTTTCTGCACTCTAAAAAAAATGAAGTGTTGAATTTACTCAACAAAGTAAATTGTACCCAACTGTGTCCAGATTAGTGGAGACTCTCCACTAATCTTAGTTGAGTAAATTGAGCAAAGAATATACATATTGTTCAATTTACTCAACCTGGCTTAGTGGAATCAATTTGGTTCAGTAAATTCAACAGTTTATTTCTAAGAGAGTGTGTAAAAGGACTTACTTTCCCAATTTTTGTGAACAGTTTTATGTCTTTTACTTGAGTAGTTTTCCCATCAGTGAAATTTATTTTTACCAAAGTCATTTTCTGCTCATGTAATTTTACTTTTACTTGGTTATTTTCTTTCAAATACTTTATAAACCACTAGTGCTCAGAGTACCTTACTGAGATGACTCTCATCTACTACCACACCAAACTTGTTCAACAGCTGTAAAACTCATAAAGTTACAGTATATAGCCTCTTTTTTGTGGTCATTAATTAGCTAAGGTGACCAACTTCAGTTAATGTATCTGAGTGTTTCTAAAAGATACACCAGTGTGTGCATGAGATATTTTGCTAACAGCAAGACAATGTTGGAGTCAACAGTCAATGCCAATGTGTTCAGTAAAAATGTTGCACAATGTATAGTGTTCAGAAAATATGTTAGGAATGATGTTCAGCTTCACATGACCAAGTTAAGGCCACGTTTATATAACAGGCTCAATTGGCTATAGTGGATTCTAACATTTAATGAGCTGCAGTGATTGTTTTTTTTTTTTTTTTGAATGTTTCATTAAAATCAGTTGAGCAACTCAGTGAATATTTTTCTAACAGACACTTTATGAATAGGACTGTACGATAGGGTGGGGGGTGGGGGCTTTAGCCCTACAGTTTTGTTGCTCACACACACACACATAAATAGTTCATTAAGTGCGGTCCAGTGTTGTATAAAGTACCTGAAAGTGATACTTGAGTAAAAGTACAAGTATCTTACCACAAATTTACTTTGGTAAAAGTTCAAGTCTCCTCTAAGAATATTACTTAAGTAAAAGTCTTAAAGTATCCAATATATTTTGTACTTAAGTATCAAAAGTAAATTTCTGCCATAAAATCTAAGTAAAAGTATTGAGTAAAAATGTGTGGTTATACTTCCCAAAATGACATTTATTGGGAGGTAATACCCTGAAAAAAAAAACATTTTTCTAAAGGCCAAAATGGCTATAATGTCATATAAAAATGTTAAAAAATGTAGGACGCACTAGTCTACCTGTTTTCAGCTTTGTCCAGGAGGATAATGTTTTTTTAACAACAACAAGAAGCTGTAATGAAATACTTTCTACTTCTTACCTTTTATAAAAAAAAATGTAATAAGTTGAAAATACAGATAACTGTGTAAAAATGTAAGAAGTAGAAGTAAAAAGTAGGATGAAAAATAATTACTCAAGTAAAGTACAGATACCCAAAATTTCTACTTGTAGGCTACAGTAAAGAAGTATTTGTACTTATTTACTTTACAACTCTGGTGCGGTCCAAGTTGCCCAGTCATATGTTTGAATTGGAAACACCTACCTCAAGTTTATCTATGCGGTCCTTCAGATCCATGATGGCCCTGGCCAGCTCCTCCACGGCCCGAGCCGTCTGCAGCTGCGCCGCGGCGGACGAGCTCACGTCGTCCCCGGCCATGATGCGGCGGTTCCCGCTCCACACTCCGACGCTCCGCGCAGGGGCGCTCCTGTCGTCCTCCAGGCCGCTCTCGCACTCGCTCAGTTTCCCCGTCAGCTCCCGGATCGTCCTCTGGTCCATGAGGATCTGGTCGTTCTGCCGCAGCACCATCTGCCGGAGCTCCTCCGCGGCTGTCCGCAGGCCCTCGTCTCCGGCGGCGGCGGCTCCGTACAGCGGGTCGTCCTGCTGCTCCTGCTCTTGCCGCTGCCTCAGCTCTTTGCTCCTGCAGTCCCCAACAGGTACAGGGGTGCAGATGAGTCGGCTGAAGCTGAACTGCTTCGCCGAGCCTCCTCCTCCTCCACCACCACCTCCTCCTGTCTCCTTCCCGAGGTTGAGCTCGTTCAGAGCGGGGACCTCCAGGTCGAGCCCGCCGAGCCCGTTGCCGTCGACGTCGTAGGAGCCCGCGCCGTGGAGTGCGCCTAGCGGGCCGGCGTGCGCCACCGAGCCGGGCTCCAGGGGCTGCAGCAGCGCTTCCGAGGTCAGGGTGCCGTTGTCGCTGGGAGGCGAGCCGCGTTTCCGAGGATAAACGCTGGCGATGATGCAGATGACCGCGCCGAGGAAGGCGAGAGCCCCAGCTCCCACCAGCACCACCAGGAACTTCATTATGACTGTGGAGAGCGACGCAGGAAATTACAAATCATAATAAACAAAAACCGCAGCATCATTCAGCAACATGATGGAAACTATCCTACCTAAGCAGTCCACTACAAAACCCTGAACTTATTGTCACTCTGACATCCCATAATAAAATATGACACTTACATCTCTACAGCAAAATCACGGCTGTTTGCCAATGGCGCTGCTGTCTTCTTCTTACCACCCTCTGAGTGTTATATGGATGGCACCAGGCTGTCTGATCCAGAGATGCTCTCCCTCCCTCTCTCCTCCTCCCATCTCTCTCTCTCTCTCCCTCTCTGTGTTGCTAAGCTGCTCTCTCCTCCGTGCGTTACCATGGAGACCGCTGTTGAGGAGGAGCGAGGCGAGGGGCATGCGTGAAAGTCAGAGCAGCTGGCTTTGGCCTCCAGCGGCTCCGCCAACAATCAAGGCGGTGATGGATGGACGTGTCAGTGAGTGAATCTGCGCCTCTAATGAAAATAAGGTTGTTGACAAACAAGAGGCGTTTCTATTGATTTGATGTGATTTTCTGGTGGTAAATTTAAAAAAAAAAGACATTCAGACTTGTTGTTTGTCATGTTTTCTATCAAACCAGTTCAAGCTGTGAGCAACACTTTAAAACTGCAGAGTCATATACCAGCAGTCCAAAGGTGGACCCACACTAATGTTATTTAATCATTTCTCAAACACACGGTCTGTGAAGATGTGCGAGAAGCCAAAATTCTGAAAAAAAGATGGTCATACAAATAACCTTTGAGAGCACTGGCAGGAAGACGAAGAAGAAGAACTTGGAAACAATGATTTGGAAAATAACAACAATGAATGCCAGTCTTATTCCAGACCTTCAATTTATCTGATTTCCACAGGCTCTAAAATTCGGAGCAAAATTAAAAAACTGAAACGCATGACATTTTAAAATGCAGATGGCCCCAAAGGACCCCATAAATAAACTTGAGGTTGTTTTTTTCCCAATTAAAACTCAAGGCTGAGCAATTTGGACTATTATTATTTATTTTTTGTGTGTGAGCAACATAATTGATTGGTGGGCCAGGGCAATTGCTTTGAACATACAAAGTTTTCAACTACCAAGCTCCATCTTAAAGTTTATGTTGTTCCATATTTTTGTTCGCTCTCAGACTGCAGGTTTACTTGTGAGTTTCTAAAATTGGGGGCAGAGCTTTCAGTTGTCAGACTCCCCTCTTGTAAACACAACTTCCAGTTTCTGATGATCTAATAAAACCATCTTTGTTGACATTGAAAGCCAGAGTAAAAGAGAATTCAGGAGTCTCTAAAGCTGTACATTTTGAAGGAACTGCTCCATAAGTTTGGACCTCATTGCAAAACCTGATCACTTTTAAGCAGGGGTGAAAGTAGTTTTAAGTTCTTGCCGGTACTATGACATAAAATGACAATTACTGTCCCCGTGCAAGAAGCGTTCTTTTTTTATGTGTGTGTGTATGTGTGTGTGTTTGTAAAAATGACAAATTGAAAACTGTCAATATAAAGCTATGGATTTGCCAACGGATGTTCAATTTGTAATTTTACAGATAATATTACTGATTTTG
>JAUBOC010000127.1:14294588-14306503 GCA_032275365.1 Anablepsoides cearensis | reverse complement strand
CGGTATCGGAAAGACTAATCATTAAAAAAATCGGATCGGATCGGGAGCCAAAAAATCTGGATCGGGACATCCCTACTGATGACTAGTCCTAACATATAGCTAAAAAGGTGGAATGCTCTTACAAAAGTTGTTTTACAGAAGTGCATGCAAATGCTGTTACTTTACCTTTAGTTATCTATTACATTTATTTGTTTACGTGCAGCAAGTGTCATCAGCAGTTGGCTGTAGCACCTCTGTACTGCAGCCAGAGGTACTTCCAGTGGGAATATCATTTCATTTGTCTCCTCCAGCTGAGTCACTGTAAACTTCCAGTGAAAATTTTCAGACACTGAAAATTTTTTTTTTATAAAACAAATGAATCAACAACATAGGGCTTCACAAAAAATGATATGAATTCATGTTGTATCTTTTTGTGACGTTTGATAGCAATCTGTACCTGCTTGAGTAAAAAATAATAATATAATAATATATACTTTGTTCATTATATTTTCTTGAATGTTTGGAACATGATTGCAATGTTAAGCCTCCTGGACATTTGCTAAACCTTTAAACTACTGAATACATGACTTGAATGTTAAAGGAATAGAAATTAAAATTACAGACAAACACAAGAAACAGGAAACAGAAACCAAAAGAAAAGTCAGCAACTGTCCTGCTTCTCCAAAGTTAATATGAAGGCTGAGGTGGTTCATCTGTCTCTTTTCTGCTTCCACATCAGGCCTCTCCTGACCCCTGACACTTGACCTCTTGACCTCTGCTTTGTCCAGTCGTCAGGTGCCAGCTTGCTGTCCACAAAGATCAGGATTCCTTCAAGATGCCTGCATTTGAGGGGGTGTAATGTTGTCTTAAGTGGACAAAAGGGAAAAAAATACCAGTAACACAAATGAACTATTTTATTTTATTTTATTTTATTTTATTTTATTTTATTTTATTTTATTTTATTTTATTTTATTTTATTTTATTTTAATGCAACTCTTACACTTTCCAAAATCTTACACAAATTCCAAAGCATTTCGGACATTTCTGAAGCCTTGAAACATGAATAATACTAGATCTTTACTTCGTCCCTCACATCTTTTTGGCACTTTGTCAAAGAGATCAAATTGCTGCCACTGTCATGCAAAGATATTCTTAAAATCCGGTTTCATCACAGATTACATACCCACTGGCTTTCATATGGACTCCATGAAATCCCAACTTCCCTCCTTTTGTTCTTCATCCCTCTCTTGGTGCGATACAAAGCAACTTCCATCTCAGGGATTGAGAGGAAACTCATCCCTGACTTCAAAACCAAACCTTATTCATCTTGGCATCATCTCCTGCACTGAGTTTATTTCTCATTTATTCCTTTTACCCTGCTGACTAGAAGAACATTATGAGGGGATCAAGCAGAGAAGTGAGGAGTGAAGTGTCTATCTGTCTCCTAGAAGCTTGGGGAGGATTAAAACCAGGAGACTTCAGAGGGAAAAGTCATTATCTGTGTTTATGCCTGCAGGCTGTAAAGTGAAGTGATGGAGGAGGAAAAGATGGCAAGGACAGAAAAAGCTGGCAGACTTGGCAAAAGAGACAAAAATGTGGAGACCACAGGGGATTTTAAAGAGGGGCTTTGCTGGGATTTCTCCCATCCTTTGTAAGGGAAAGCTGTTGATACAAAGGTGGATCTTGTCATACCTGGTGAGTCCAGCACCAATATGAGCCTAGGATCAGATTCTTATGAGAAACGGCTCTCTTTTATCTGCTTCTTATTTTTTTTCTCTTGTTCAGAACTGTGGCAGGTTGGTGTACAGGTGCAGTTAAACCAATAACACAATAAGAGAGAAAACTAAAAAACACACAAATGAAATAATTTCTAAACAAGTTTGTGTTGAAGACGTAATTGTTTCATCTTTTGTTTAAATCGATCTGCAGGGGTCATGTCAGTGAGCAAACCTATGTGAAATATTTGACAATTGTTTGATCTTTCTGGGCTCAAACTTGAAGTTTAGGATTACAGGACCTCAGCACTGACCAACAAGCTCACACAGACCTCAAGTATTTAACTGTGAGATTCATTCTTCTTAAACAGGAAACATGACAAACATGCGCTCGTTCTGTTAAAGTATCCCAGTAAGATGACTCTTATGATTGTGAAATGTTCACAGAAACATCAAAGGATAAATGTTGTGTTCCTCAGTTAATATGTTAAATAATAAGGTTTATAAAATTACAATTAGAAACGGTTTTGAAAACATATAATCTGTTGGAAAGTGTTGTCAAGAGAAAACCTATTATCTCAATAAAGGTGAAGTTTGTAGATTAAATAAATGAATAAAAAATCTGTATCACAGTAAAATAGTAAATGGTAAATGGACTGAACTTATAGAGCACTTTATCAAGTCCCTCCGGACCCCAAAGCGCTTTACACTTACAGACATTCACACACTGATGATGGCAAACTACACTGTAGCCACAGCTGCCCTGGGGCACACTGACAGAGGTGGGGCTGCCATGCACCGGCGCCACCGGACCCTCTGACCACCATCAGTAGGCAAGGCGAGGAAAGTGTCTTGCCCAAGGACACAACAGCTGGACGGGGGATCAAACTGGCGACCTTCCGGTTCCAGGACGACTCCCCTAACCACTCCACCACAGCCTTACTTAAACATTGATAAATGGTTACAGTTAACCTTAAAAACATCATTAAGAATGATTCATAAATAGTGTAATAAATTAACATATTTATTAATGCTTTACCCATAAAGGCCAATTCCTTCTAAAGCCAACATGTTCATTGTTTATTCATGCTTAATAACTCATGATTTAACAATTCTACATAATGTGTATATATGTATGTAAATGTTCTTATAAATGTACTTCCTCACCATGTGTACACATGAATTCAACAATGATGGTTTTGGAAGTAATTAGCCTTTAAAGCATTAATACATGTGTTAATTTATAGCTTAAGTATAAATCATCTTTAGTTAATGGTATTTTTAAGGTTAACAAACCATTTATTAATGAGTAAGTAAGGCCATAAAAGGTGTAGTTATTATAAAGTGCTACAAAAAAATCTTCAGAATCAATGAACTTTGAGATTTTGAGACTAAGCAGGTAATGTATTATTATTATTATTATTATTATTATTATTATTATTATTATTATTATTATTATTATTATTATTATTATTTATTTTTCTACAATAATTCTTGCTTCATAAAATATCAGCAAACGCTGATCCCAACTTTCAGTCATAGTGGTTACAGGGTGATGAATTTTCTTTGTTTCGCAGCCACAGGACCTGACACCTCTGCAGTTAAGTCAAACATATTTGAGAAAAAAAAATTATAAAAATCCAATCAATTATAAACCAAATTGATAAGACTGAAATTGCAACTTGTTGAAGTAAAGAAAAAAAATATAGCAAGTCTGCTTAAATCGCAGCAAAAACCTCCTATTTTCTCCAGCTCATTGCCACAACCCAGATAAGAAAAAAAGACCAGAGCAACTGCAGTTTAAGGGTAAGTATCAAACAAACAAACATCTTAAATCACATTATAGTGCATTCATTTTTTATAACTGAAGTAAATAGGTGCCTAACTTGACTCAACTTGCAGATTGTGATTCAACAGCTTTTTAAAGCTTTCTAGATGATTTATGAATTTGAACAAGTTCTTTACTGTGTTGCCTGCAGTGAAATTTTAAGATGAGTAAACATTACTTAAGCAATAAAAATGAGAGGAGGTAAAGTAAAGTAAAGTAAAGTAAAGTAAAGTAAAGTAAAGTAAAGTAAAGTAAAGTAAAGTAAAGTAAAGTAAAGTAAACAAAGGATGGGTGGAATAATGAAGACCCGTAAAACAAGAAAGGTGAACAGATGAAAGAATCAAGAGACAAGATAAGACACAAATGAAATCAAATTACACAACAGTGACTTTTACTTTATTTTGTTAAGTTTTCCAGTGCAGTTTTGTTTTGTCTTTGTTTGTTTTTTCTTTAAAAGCACAAAAGTGAGAAATGTTTCTTTTGCTTGGTGGTGGTGTTGTCTGTTAATCTCTTTCCCTTTAAATGTATTCATTGTTTTTTACAGTGGCTGGAAAGTGTGGAGAATGCATCAACAAGAACAATACAAGTGGAGTTTGCAAGTATAACCTCTGGTATTGGCAAAGCAGCTCAGAGAAAGTAACATCCTGTCCTCCCACCTTCCTCTGCAGTTATCCCTCAGCCCTCTGGTTGGAGACCTGCTTTGGGAAACTTCAGTGAAAGTGTTAAAGATAAAAGGAGCTTTGCTGGTCCTTATTCATAACTGGCAACTGGAAATTATGCAAAACATAGCTTATAATGTTGCCCCCTCGTCAAAAACAAACACTGTGTTGCTTTAACTTATTTATGCATGTTTGAGAAATCATTGAATGTTCTGTGGAAGCCATGTGGAGCTGTCTAAACACTTGCTGGTACAAAGCACCGCCTATTTGTACAAAGCTCCTCCCTGAAGTTCAGTCTGTGTCTAAGCTCCCACAATACAGAGCACCCCTCCCCCAAAGGACTGTTGTGAAGACATGCTGAAGTGGCAGTCTCTGAAATGGTAGGATGTTCTTAAAGAGACAGCGACTAATTTTAAGGCGTTCAGATAGGCTATGTTGCAAAGTCTTTTTTATAAACAACCTTTTTATAACTGACCTCTTAAGGGGAGGATAAAATCTGTCTGAAAACAAATCACTTTTTGCAAACTACAAACACATATAAAGGCTGGTAGAAGTTGAGTCTCACATAATGTTAGTGACATTATGTCAGGAGGAAGTGATTTAAGCCAACGCTTTGTTCAGAAAACTTGTAACAACAGCAATGGCTCTGCGTTTGCAAGCCAATCCAAAAAAACTGGCATTGGATTTGTTAAATACTGTGATGAACAGAGCAATAACATTTATAACCAGATAATCACTCAATCTATGCAAACAAAGTCAGATAAGCCCTGTAAAAACTCCACAGATAAAACATCCAATAATAAATCTGTGTGAGCGTTGAAAGGAAAGGAAGGGGAATGTTTGTATAATATCAGGAGGCATCATATGGACAGTATTAAATTCATAATAACCCTCCAAAAAACAAAGAATGAGTTTGCATTTTGAGAAAAAGGATTGCAGCAATCAGCTGCTGCATTTAATCAAGACTTTAGATTGCTTCAGACTTCTATTATAATTAATTCAGTGTTTACAGCTATTATAGTACCATGGTCTTTTTGTTGCAAATACATCAGAAGGATTTTGCTCCAGTTTCAAGAAATGAAGCATAATGTTGTCCTAAAAGTATTGTATAATATTTGAGTTTAACATTTTAAGTATTAAATGAAGTCAAGAAATCTAGTTTTATTCTACAGAAACAGCTTGAGTACATTGTTCATTTTTTTAGTTTAGTGCAGGTACAGTCTGTTCCCAGAGTCTGGAACAACCCAAACTAACCAGAGTATATTTGGCCCATTGTATGAAGGAGGCCTGGGAACAGTGCAGTCTGGGTGGGTGGCCTTGTCCAGACTGGCACATGGTTTGATATGCCATGCAACAGGCACTGAAATGCATCATACAGAAATATACACAAATACAATAGGTTTCACTTAATGAAAACATATACATGTCAATATTAAATGTTTTTTTTTTTCTGTGGAGAGAACAGATGGTTAACCACAAAATAAAATTACAACTGAAAAACCACAGCTGAATGATCCAATGACAGATGGACATTTAAAGAGTTTCAGGGCTTAGATTTAAAGAGGGATATGTTGGTCAAGTGATAGAGCAACAAACCCAAACACAAGAAAAAAGAAAGTTAATATAAGAAAAAAAAATGTGAATACAGAGAGCTGAATGACTTTGAAGAAGTTTTCTGAAAAAGTTGAGAGTTGTTGGTAAAGCAAGAGCAAAATGCAGCTTAATATAAGAAAATGATATCTAAAAGATAAGTGTAGTGAAAACCAAGCTAAACATTGTAGGCTAGCAAAAAGACAAAAGTAGCAAACACTAGTTAAATGTAGCAAAATGTTATCTAAACGCTATAAATATATAAGAAGACAAAATTCAAAATCAAAATACATTTCTACAGGGAAAACTTATGTAAATATATATTTATCTACGTACACATCTATCTACACACACACACACACAACTGTTTGTTCTTGAACCCCGTGGGGACCTCCATTAACCTTCATTCATGTTTTTTAGACTTTATATTCTAACCCTGACCATATACTCTAAAGTTAACCTCACAGGTACTTACCTGACCCTAAAACTAACCTAAACCTCAGTCCTAAACCTGACCCCCCACCTGTAAGATGCATTTGGACCCACGAGGATGTTTTTTTTTTTTTTGGGGCAAATTTTCCCCACGTTGTAGGAAAAACCCGTCCACACACAAACAATTAGTAAAGCTTGTTGTTATATAACACAATTGCACACATAAGGGAGATTTTATTTTTTATTTTCTATATAGCCACTCACTGAGAACATAACCAATATTTCTCAGTTTTCCAAAGTGTCTTAATCCTGAAGTCATTACTCTTCATGATTCATTACATGAGGTCACCACTGTTTGATCAGCATTATACGCTGGGCTCAGGAAACCAAGTTAAAATAATCCTATTAAACATGTAATCCAAGTAATTCCATAGGGAGATGATATCATATTAGTGGATGAGTTACAGTATAATGAAAAGGAAGCAGACCACCTACATGCAGCCAAAAGGCTACAGTAATTCATTCTATTGTTGACAGACAGCATTTCACAGTAAAACACTGGTTTAGACTGAAACACAGTGAGAATGCACAATGCAGTGGTGCTGGTAGAACTCAGGTCAGGGTTTTTCATGTTATACCACAGTTCAGAATCACTTATTGACTCTGCAGAAGCTGATAAACAGAGCAATACTGAGAGGCCATTCAGTGATGCAGCAAGCAGCCTGTTACTACAACAGTCTGATCATCTCCACAACAGAGAGGAGTGTGGAGTGTCACACTGGATGTGCTTTGACATTTTGCTCCCTCTCACTGTTGATGTGTGCTCTGCCCTGAAGCGACATCAGCAGCTGCATGTTTCTAAAAAACCCTGGTAGAATGTTCCCTGACTGTGAGAGGACTTTGTTGTTATCACATGAGGGGAGACACATAGCAGTCTTTTTAAAAGAAGAAAAATTCTCTCTCTTTTTGATGTTTGTTCCTAACAGAGGAATGTCTCAGCGACTGTGGAGGACAGGATGGTCCCCACAAAAAGGGAAAAATGACATGATTTCCCCTACAATCCACATAAATTACATTACTGTAAACACTTTGATGAATAAAATTGTAATAGATTGATTTTTCAATGTTTTATTTTATCATCACCAAAATAAGATGTCAAATTTTTATTTTTCACCATTAGTAAGCAGCTGAAATATCAGCTACATGCATTTACTGAACCTCTTGTGTTTATATAGGAATAATATATAATTATTAGGGGTGCAACGATACAGAAAATTCACGGTTCGGTTCGGTTAGATACTTTAGTCTCACGGTTCGATATTTTTTCGATACAAAAAAGAGAAATTTCCATGCCCTTTTTAACTTGCAATTCATTGAAATTAATAATAAACATTTGTTTAACCTCAAAAGTTCAGTTTTTAAATTAAATGTTGCTGAAACAGCAAGTTTCTCAGTGGATCTGCGCTCAAAAATGCAGCCTAGGTGGAGTAGTTGAACACAGATCCACTGATCCTTCAACACAGAGCGTCCTAAGAAAGCATAAATAATAGTAGATTTTAAAAATCTGTATTGTTCGATACAAATGTCTTCGATACGGTTCGGTGCGGTTCGATACGGGTACATGTATTGTTGCACCCCTAATAATTATCTAATAAATGATAATCAGTATCATGTTGGAAAGCTGCAGGCATTGTGAAACTAATTTTTCTTATTTGACCAGGGATGTTTAAGGTTTGCTTTTGAGTTTGACAAATTTTGATTTCCACATTTTTGTAACTCAACAAAAGTTGTAGGAACTTAAGGTTTTAGGTTGTAAGAACTTTGAACGCCAAGTCTTCTACTTCACATGAAAGTAGCAGTAACTTAAAACTTTATGTTGTAAAAACTATGGATCTCATATTTCTCTTACTCCATAGATTTTAACAACTATAAATCCTGAATACTGTGAACTTCACTGTGAGTTGCAGTGGCTTAAATTTTATCATTGCACCAACAATTTTCTTGTAATAAAATTGATTAGCAGAGAATTATCTGCTAATATTAGCTATATTAACATCACCATGTGTCAATATAGACAACATCTTACTTTACCATTAGGATTGGTCCTTGACGACACTTATCTGACCTGGTTACAGTGTGGGAACAGAAAGAAGTGTTAATTCTAAAAACAAAAAAAATCTATCTGCTGCATGAACAGTTTTTTTTATTATGTCTAGCAGGAACAGAGACAAAAAAAAAAACAATCTGAAAAGAAGAAGTGACATGGCCTGAGAGATACATTATCCTCTAGCTGATTGTTTTCTGTATGACAAAATTTGAGTCATTTGCTTTTTTGAAAACCTCTTTTGGTGATTAATTACACTTTTTTTATTAAAATGTTGCTCTCCTTGGTATTTTTCATATTTAGTTTGAGAAACAGCACCTAGTTGTGTCTCAGTGACAGACTGCTGGTACCTAAGTGTTTGTAGATCCAACGGAAATTTGGTCTTTATGGGCTGAATCAGTTTAGGAGTTTTTGTTTGTTTGTTTTTTTACTTACATAAATGATTGACTGGTTAGGGCTAAGTGGATTAAAAAACACACATTTGTTCAAAAACTGTTACTTCTATTTGATCAATATATTTTTTATCTCTATCTCTGAGATCTGTCTCTCTTGCTGTTTCCATTCATGTGCCTTCATTTTGACCCCAGGTGTGAAGTAATCGCGCTCAGCTGATGACAGCCAGACTGATATATGAAGCTCCTTTATCATTGTTCACCAACCTCAACACACTAATTACAACCACAGCCTTGCAGCAAACACTACTTTTTCTCTATGTTTTTGCAGAGCTACAGTCAGAGCACTGTCAGTGCGCCCCAGGGCAGCTGTGGCTACAATGTAGTTTGCCATCATCAGTGTGTGAATGTGTGTGTGAATGGGTGAATGTCTGTTAGTGTAAAGCGCCTTGGGGTCCGGAGGGACTTGATAAGGCGCTATATAAGTTCAGTCCATTTACCATTAGAGGGGAGGAAGTGTGAAGGGTCGAGCAAAGTCTGACACCTCTGCCTCAACTCTTTTACTTTTTTGTGAAACCTCAGATGTGGAGAAATTGAAAATCACAGATTTACAGAGAAATACCAGAAATGACTCAAATTTGTATAAAATGCAGATTATTCATCATGTTTGAGCTGTAACTCACAATATCACACACTGGATCATAAACCAACATCAGCTGTTTGTGTCATTCAACAGAGACATAATAAACCGAAACATCTTCAGCAAAAATAAGACTTTTTACTTTGAGAATTTTATGCATATACTGCATTCCACATGTCGGCTCCGGTCCGCTCCACATTCCACACAGACTCACACAGCCGGGATGCTGTTTAGCAGGTTGTCTTGGAGACTGCGGGGAATGAAAGACTAAGATGGGAGGAAAGGAAGGGAAACTGAAAGAGAGTGAGCTCTGATTCCCGCATGTCCATTCAGCAAATTCTGATTGTGAAAATAACTGATATAACATAAAATATTTTAGTATTTTCTGTCATCCTCCTGCCACATCACAGCTCATCTCTGTAGGGATACTGTACCTCAGAAATTCAACCCAGTCATCAATGCAGGTCACGGGACTCTGTTTTAAAAAAAATTACATTTATTCACAAAACTCATTAAGTTTTTATTAAACTTATATAAATCACTGTAATCTTTTTTTTATGAAATCCAAATGACTGGTGCTACAGCACTGATCGTCTGCATGTTTTTATTATATTTTATTTTTATTATTTTAACCACAACCTATTTTAACATAATCTTTTAAGTATTTACATACATATTATCATAATTCACAGAAAAACAAAAATAAATGAAAAGCAAAGCTGATCTCAATGCTTAAATGATAAATCTAATAACAAGGTGGAACTAATAAGTAATGAGAAACAGTTTGGTTCAAATAATTACTACCTTTTTACCAGTGTTGTATAAAGTACCTCAAAGTGATACTTGATGAAAAGTACAAGTATGTTATCATGAAATTACTTTGGTATAAGTTAGTCTCCTCCAAGAACATTACTTGAGTAAAAGTCTTAAAAAATCTGATTTTTTTTTTTTTTTTGGTACTTAAGTATCAAAAGTAAATTCCTGACATAAAATTTATTTAAGCATCGAAAGTAAAAGTAAAAATGAGCTGTTAGATTTTCCAAAAAGACATTTATTGGGAAGTGAATTCTCGGAAAAAAAAAAATCTAAAGGCGTGCAGCTGTGATAATTGTGTACAATTTGGTGTCAGAATGGTATATAGTATTTATACTTTTTCTTCCAAGTACAATTAAATTCACCCTTCTCAGGAGGCACATATATCAGGATAATATTTTTAACAATACGAGCCGAAATGAAATAAAAGTAAAGTCTTTCTACTTTCTTACCTTCTTTAAAAATGTAAGGAGTAGAAAGTACTATAATTGTGTGAAAATATAAGGAGCAGAAGTAAAATGTCGGCTGAAAAATAATAATTCAAGTAAAACACAGATAACCAAAATTTCTATTTAAGTACAGTAACAAAGTATTTGTACTTAGTTATTTCACAACTCTGCTTTTTTACAGTATAAAGTACAGTAAGAGCACACTAAAGCCAAATTATACTGCAGAGGTGCAACAGCTCCCCCTGGCGTCTAGTAATATGTTGGTCGCAAAACACCATGATCTACGCATGCGCACTCTGGACCATCTGACAGTGACGCAGAAATGGCGTGCTCCTCTACCCGGTTTACTACACGCTTGTTAGCAGCATCTGTGTCTTGTGGGCGTTTGAACGGCCGCTTTCTGGTTGTTTCCTGCAGACATGGAGGAGTTTGTCAGGCGACCGTCTGGCAGGCTAACCGGGGAGGGACGGCGGCCAGCCTGAGCTCCTGGAGTCGCAGAAATGGGATGACATTGACAGGACTTCCAGGTAATATGTTAGCTAGCAGTTAGCAAAACATTATGAGGACTCTTACATCAGCTTCTCCTCTGATGTAACTGAGTCATGCAGTTGTTGGTATGCTAAAAGAGAAAATTGAATATTATTTAAATTACTTTGTAAAGTTAGTTTAACATGTTGGTTTACTAATGTAGCTGATTTAGTAATTTAACTAGTCTGCACCTACACTGACTGACCCCTACTTCTTCCCACAGGATGGTTTGGTTTACCATCACATATTTTAATTTCATCAAAGTATTCCCTTTTTATTTTCAAAAAGATGAAGTTAGAGGTTTAATGGGATATGTTACTGTGCCTGGTAAAAACACACTATGCAATTTCCAGGGGTGTATGAAGGTTATTCAGATTACCAATAAGATATCAGGCTCAACAAACCCACATCTCTTTAAATTCTATATTTAATACTGCTTGCAAAGCCCCCTGACAATGTGCTGATTTAAAGATTTAGCTCCCCGAGAACATCACTGCTGGAGCAAAAACAGGAAGACAAGCTGTCAAAATATACTGAAATGATTGTTTATTGTCACTGACATGTTAAATTACTAACAAATCGGAAAATTTACTATTGGGTTTTTCTTAAACTGATGTGTTGCAGGTCTCTACTTGTGTATTTTTTTAGATGCAACACTGATCGTTTATTATTAATAAAAGAGCATATAAAATAATTGTGTGACTGAATTGAAATGTCTCAAGTTTTTTTTCCTACTGATTGTAATTATCTTTTTGGCATATTTATTAGATGATTTAAGTTTTATTT
>JAUBOC010000127.1:14261064-14273778 GCA_032275365.1 Anablepsoides cearensis | reverse complement strand
CTGGTTCTTTGTGAAGAATAAAGTTTGACCAAAAGCTGAATGTTATCATATGTTAATGAGACTGACGTTACCTGCTCTAGTAGCTCTGAGACTTAAGCACGTTGTTTACAAAGCAGGCAGCCGCGCTGTGTGTCTCTCCTTTGGAAATGCATTCCCACATTCCAAGTGTCCATGTGTCTTCAGTCACACGCCACTTTCTTTTTTTTTTTGAGCTCCAGACCAAACGCCAGTGTTTCTGTGGCGGCAGCACTGATACCAGCAGATAGAAGCTGGGGTTAAGAGGGTCCTGCTCTGTTTCTCTCCTCCTGTCAGTTTTACAGCAGGCACCTGCTTTCATTGGGGCCGTGCAGCACGCTCTGCACAGATTTTGTTTTGGTGAAATATACACAGATGTTGACACTGTCATGTAAATAGATCCTGGCTGTGGGGGCGCCCAGAGGGGGTGCCGTGTAGCGGAGGTGAAAGCTGCAAAAGTTACTTAAAAGCACGCGCTCTGGTTCAAACCAAGTGAACACAGATGTTCCACTTTACATTTTTTAATTCCTTTCATTCTCAACCGAACTACTGTACCACTGTTTGCAGCTGAGCAACTCCATCTAAACATTTAGTTGTTAGGTGTCATTTTTAAGCTTTTGCTCAGTCACCAGGTTCACATTACACAGTTACTTCAGGAGAAATATTGTGAAATTCCTAATAGAAATACCCACAGGATGATGTCATGGTTTGTGGAAAAAGTGCAGAAACCTTTATGACATTTTGGAGATGGGAGCTGTTTAAGTTGGCAGTAATCTTTAGTCTATGCCACGCTGGCTCATCTGTTCAAAGAACTGCAATAAGTAAGATATTGTTTGTTCAAAACCTTTCCAGAGAACCCCACTTTAAAATAATCTTTAAAAATACATTTTTCAATTTCAAAAAACAACGTAAGCTGAAGATGTTCAAAAGTATTTAAACAAACAAAATTAGAATTAACTAATTATGATGTGAATATTTTTTATTAGATGTGCCCGTGTTGAATGTAGTCACAACTACATCTGCCTCACATTCTAGTGTGACTTACCTTTCTGCAATAGTTCGCATCAACAACTGTTTCTTCAGGGATACTTAAGTCCACAGACACAACAAACCCGTCAGCTGCAAATACAGACCAACACTCACTGCTAAAGTCAATTTAGAAACAACAATCAACCCAACATGCATGTTTAGGGTCTGGGAGGAAATCTGGGAACCAGAGGAAACCCATAGAGAGCAGAGTAGAACATGAACCCCAGGAGAGATTTGAAACTGAAACTTGGTTAGTGTAAAGCTACAGTACTGAACAACAAGACCATATTCTTACTCAAAACAGGAAAAAAAGTTCATTTATCTTTAAGGGTAAGTGGAACTAAACCATGCCAGCTCTGTGCTTTCCACAGCAGAACATTGTTGCTCATTCCAGGCATCAAGGATTCAGATCTTTTCTTTATTTTGGAAAAAAATTAGGTTTGTCTTCTTTTTCCATTCATCACGAAAATGTAAAATCATCTGAATGACTTGAAAATTCTTGCAAAAGTTTTTTAGAAGATATATTTTGACCCAAATTATTGTATGTGCTGAGTAATGGGGGTACTTTCTATATTCTAAATATAGCTCATTGTAAGATTTAAGAATATGTGGCAACACTGATGCCAGGTGTTATTTGCCTTTTAATAAGACAGTAGGCATTTCAGTTTCAAGCATGACAGTTATATCCAAAATGGGTAAAAGACAAACCTTTATTAGGACCCAGGATTAGTTTGGTTTACTCCTAAATGTTCTAACAATCTACTATCTGCTATTGTTACTGTTCATCTATTTGTGCAAGCTCAGAAAAACTATTGACTGCAGCCATCCGTAGCATGCACACGCAATTTCACACCTCTGTTTCATAAACCTCCCCTCTAAGACCAGAGACCTATTGCACAAATCTAGGATAAGGGATTAAGCCAGGATTTTGGTGTAAACTTGAATTAATTAAACCCTGAATCGGTTGCATGGGAGAGGAAGCACCTATGTTTCTGTGGTAACAAGTACTCTGAAACTAACCTGGTCAGGTTTAAAGTGAAGCTTATTTAATCTTTTAAGCAGTAGAGTCACTTTACTGCAAAATTTGTTCATCTAACCAAGTTTTACAATTTTATCAGCTAAAGAGTGCTTTTGATTTTGTTTTTAGACCGATATACTAAACAAGATCAAAATATGTTGGATTATTAATCTTTTTAACCTGAAAAGTTTGTTTTACTTCAAGAAGTCTGACCATGAGTGCAACTGTCAAACTGTAGATTATTAATTATTATATTAATTATTATTAATTTGAAAAGAATGTGTCTAATGTAGTATTTTTAACTTATTTGTAGAAGCCTAATTTTGCAGTGTCTGATCAGAAATTGGTTTTCATACAATTATTATTTTTTGTCTTTTTTTTCTTTGCTTTAAAAATATTACAGAGTAATTATGTTTATTTCATTTATCAGATTATCTGTAAAAAAAGAATAATTAATAAAAAGACTTCAGCTTCACCTTTAAAATAGTCTTTAAAATATGCCAAGTCCCCCCTCCTTTGTGCCTGCTGCAGCACAAGCTCAGCTTACAGCTCATATCCTGAATTTATAAATCTGACTTTTGTGAAATAGGCCTCTGGATTCAAAAAACTTCAGTTTCAGGGCAAACAAGCTAAACTGCAAACCCAAAACTTAAAACTGGGCTTAAAGTGAACTCAGAGTAGTGTCGTTTCAGAGTCTGTTCATGTATATTTCACAGTTCATGGACCTGTGAGAGCTATCAACATTTTAAAAGACCACAAATCAAGCTGAACATGCTTATTGGCCTCGTAGCAAGTGTGATTAGCTGCAGCGTGAGCGCTCCAGTCATTATGTTACACGTCTGTTTTTCAGCAATGCCGTTCTGTGTTGACAGAAGCGAGGTGGTCTGTTTTTTTGGGGAAGCATGGGAGGGTGGAAAGAAAAGTTCTGAAACCTGAGCAACATTTCATAATGTTAGGGCCTTGTTGAGTGAAACAGGAGAAAGTGGTGCGAGCGGGGTACGAGAAGGAAAAATGTGGGAGTACAATGAGATTAGAAAACGCATAGGAAAAGCCACAAAAGATGAATATTATTCAACAGGTTTTCAAAAAAATTGTGTTTTCCTAAAACGCCTTGTGGTGTTGGAAAAGTCTTCAAAAAAATCTTCAATTACTAACATTTGGTTCAAATCAGCAGTTTGAAGTAAAAGTAGCTAAGAGTCAATGCTGAATGTTAACATATATTGTAAGAACTTTTACAATATTCCATGAAATTGTTAATGATTTAAAATGTTTGACAAAAATGGCTATAACTATAAAAAATGTAAGGATAATAGGATTTTGCCACAAACTGGACAAAAAGTAGGTTACTTTGTTTTGTGTTGTAACAAGGAGGTGAATAAAAAGAAAGTCATCACCTCATATTAGCATGTTGCTGTAATGAGCCATGACATGGTAAAAGTAGAGTCACACAGACAAAAATCATTTGTTTTTGCACATTCCTACGACTATCAGCACTGTTTAAATGATCCTGGCTCTGTAAATAAAGTCTGCAGAGGCAGCATTTCAATAAGTCACCACAATGTAAAAAAAAAAAAAAAAAAACATCTACAATTTCAGACTTTTACTGTGACAAAAGCCTTTTATTAAACAAACGTCAGTCCCAGCTCACTTCTGACAAATTCTGCCTTAAATTCTCTGGGGTAAATGGTTTGTTGCTGCAATCAAGAGATGTAAGTTTTAGATCTTGTTGACGTTATAACACTGACCTTTGGACATGCAGTACCTTTCCATGTTTGGAAAGAAACAAGAGGTTTGGGCCAAAATGTTTCCCCCCCTCAGTTTTAATTTTATCTGCCTTTCCTGCAGCTGACTTGAATTTATTTTGCCAATGCCAGTCTCAAGCTGCTTTAGACATCGCTATGTTCATATGATCCAGTTCATCCCGTGTAATAAGAAGCAGACTTTTATGTTTTTACTCTTCCATTTTTGGGAAATTGCAAGGCCTGAGCTGGGTTTAGTGTGAAGCACCACACGTTGACTAAACTTTAGTTAACTTAAAGCAGGTCAGGACTGTGCAGTCGTTCATCGCAGTCAAAGGTTGGTTTCACAATAAAAGCTCAATGCCGCTGGTTACTTTAGAGATCAGTCAAACACATTTTACAGCCCACCTCGTCCTGTTGTTTGTGTGACGAACGTCTGCCCTTCCTCTTTCCACTTGGCTATAAACAGCAGGACTTGACAGTTCTCATAGCTTTAAAGTGGAGCCCAGCACCCTGACAAGTTTACACCACCTCCTCTCTCTGTTGACCAGACTGTCTCTGTTTGCTCAGACCACAGAATTCAGCTTTTATTTGATTCCAGACCGCGCGTAGGTGGGATTCTTCACAGCACTGTAATCAGGTCTTCTGTCAGGTGTCTGTGTTTGCAGATGATGTTTGTTTATTCACTTCAGAGGATTTGCAGGTGTTTAGTCTGTGCCAATGACTAGGCCAGCAAGTAAAGACGCAAACAGGAAATGGCAGGTTGATGGTTCATCATTCATGGTCCTGGTGAGACTGCTAGAGTCTGAAAGAGGAAGTTGTAAAAACATATATAAATAAACATCTCCCTTCACATTGCTTTGTGTTTAAAAAAGCTAATCACAGAGCAGTGGTAAGCCATATGCATTTGCATGAGTTATTGCTGGGCTTTGTATTAAAAGTGGCGGTGCATATGAAAATGAGATTTCTATTTGCTGTTTGTTATTGTTTGTTTTGCCAATAAAATAAAAAAAACATTTTAAGAATGAAGCTAGCATTCCTTGAAGAAATGCATATTGTTGGCCAGAAGTTTTGTTGATTTTGTTTAACTACCACACACTTTAGGTCATTTTTAGCAAACATAACTTAATTATAGCTGTTTTTGTGTTTGCTTAGAGTAGTAGCTCGCTGGTCTGATGGAAACTATTATTGACAACATAGAATTGCAAGAAATAGGCAAAAGTTTCAGTTGATGTCTCCGGAATTTCTAATGTTAGCATGCATGCAACCAGTAAACAGTTGTGTTTTGTGCAGCCATCACTTCATTATCACATCTTACAAAACTGTTTTCTACAAATGCACAGTAGTTTTGTTTACTTGGCATGCTTTTACATCCACTTTGACACCCACTTTTATGTTTATCGTTCATCCTAACTGCAGCAAACTTGTGAAATAAAAATATGCAGATTTGAACCAATTTTCAAATCATTATCATTATTGTGATTTTTAAACCTGGACATTTAACATCTGGACATTTGAAGATGCTACAGATGTAGTTTCAGATGTTTTCTGTCAAAGGAGAGTTCTTGTGCTGGTGTACAAATACAGCTCTAGTTCTCTAACATTTAAGGAAACTGAATTGACACGGGTTCTAGATGGACTTGAGACACCTGCAACAACTCTATTTTGAAAAGGACGCATTAAAATTCAAGCATCAAACTTTGATCCTCTGTGACTCGCACAAATAAAACCTAACCCCTGTCAATGTTTCAAGACATTTTGTAGACTTTGTAGGCTGCACACTTTTTGGTGAAACACACAAACTGGTCTCTTGCTGTGAAGTTATTTGTAGCTATTTTTAGTAACACATTGTTTCTGTTATTTGGGCAACATTCTGGGACACAGATCAGGATTAATCTTTTTATTCAGTAGGAGAAAGTACAACAGCTTCTGGGATGTAATTTAGCTGCTCACTAATTAATGACATACAAAAAAAAAGATTGTTACTTTTCAACAAGAACTCATTACATTTGATTAATTTAGACCCGACTTGACACACTAAATTTTAGTGGCCTTAACAGAACAATGACAACAGACACAAGTGGTGCCAGCAGTGCTGTTTACATCCTGTCAGTCAGTGGTTTCCTTAACAAAGAGCTAAATGAACTCTACTGGCTTTAATACTTTAAAGCCCATTTAGATCTTGTCGTGGTTATGTTTTGTGGTTTCAAACATGAGGCCCAGTTTTCTTTTCTACCAGCTCCAAACTAGTGATTTTCCTTCATTTGTTTTCATGTTCTTTTATTGCAGTGCTTTCTTATTTTTGTTATTCTATTGATTCTGGGGCAATGTTTGATGATGTGTTGCCAGATGTAAACTAAATATAATGGTGGTTGATTGTAATTGCAAACATACTCACAACTGATTCTTGCTTTGTTGTGTGCAGGGTTTTCTTGTACTTCTGTTACTTCTGTACTAAATACAGCTAAAAAACAAATGAAAAACAGACCATGTTTTCACTCTGTTGCTCCTTCTGTGAGTTGTAATATGGTAAAATGGTACCTGTGACTTGTAGATACATACCTTACCTACAAACTTTGTACATTTTAATCATGCATAATAAAAAGCAACCAATTAACTGAGTTCCTGTTTTTATTTTTATTTTAAACTATTAGTTTTCTTTACTTCCATCTGTTGCCAAGAGCACACACAGCTATTCAGCTATCTTTATGGGGACATTCCATTGACTTCCATTAATTTCTACAGCCGTTTCCACCGAACGCATTTTGAGCTGCCAAAACGCATGAAACGAATCCACTTTGCCGCTTTTTACATTCACACGTTCACACCGGGGCAGAGACTAGACGCGCGGCTAAAGGGGGAGGAGCGTCTGGGTTTTTCCGGTTGGTCTCAACTGCGGATGAAATAAAAATAAAATAAAGAAAATGGTTTTGTTTTTTTAACTTTAGAGCAAGCGAACGTTGTGCACAGCTGATAATTATGTCACCAGATGATTTAGAGGCAGTTTGTTCGGTTAGTTTTGTCACTCCAGGAGCTGCGAGCTGACGGACTACTACTGCAACCAGAACATCAACTACAGACGGTTGATTTTAGCTAAAGAGCTCCTGTCTGTCTGTTTGCCGGCAACATTCAGGAAACGGTCACGTGGAAAAATTCATCTCTCTGATTGGTTGTCAAGACGCGTCGAGCGGCCAAAGTTCAGATTTTTCAACTCAAGCGTCGCCTGCTTTCGCCGCACCGCATGAGCGGAAAACGCTCTGCCGCACCTTCTGCATTCCTTGCGCGCTGCTCAAAACGGACATGCTGCGACGCTAGACCCCTGGAGGCGCATCCCCCATTGACTTTGCATGTAAACTGGCTGCTCCTGCAGCGCAAAACGCTTTCGGTGGGAATGCAGCATAACCCTGACCTCAAGGCGTTTGCGCACTGCACGGCCCACCCTGGCCTGGCCTGAGACCAACCTGGCCCTGTTTGTTTTGCACTGTGCAGAGAGCCGCCTCGAAGTTGGTGTGAGCTTCTTACCGGAAAAGTGCGAATTTGAATAGTGACATCATTGTGTTTTGCGACTCAACAATGGACGTCGCCACTGAGCTCCTGACTGTTTTGATGTTGTTCACGCAAGTAGTTAAATTACAGACTGCAGTGCAAGAATGGATATGTAAACATAGAGTTAGACAACGAAAGGAGATGGGAAATAGAGCAGAGAGGTACTGAAGGATGTACCTGGCCATACAGCAACAACAAGCAGTTAGAGCGAGACGACATCGACTGGTAAGTTATTAGCTAGCATTATTAGCTTGTTGTTATGTAATATGGTTATGAAAATAGCTATTTAGTTGATCTATATGATTTTTAATGACTCACAAGTGACTTGTCAGACTCGTCTGCAGACAAACCAATCAAATGATGAGCAGTACATGACGTAAAACCGGGCCAATCAGGCCGGCCCGATTGGAACCTCACCTGGCCAGGTTCCAAAAGTCGGGCTGGAAAGGCAAATGCAAAAACAATGAACATGGGTTAGAAGGTGGGCCGGGCCGGGGCGGGCCATGCAGTGCATAAACCCCTTCATAGGTACCTACCTGACTCTAAACCTAACTTAAACTCAATTCACACCTTGGTCCTAAACCTAACCCCTATCCCACCAATGGCGTTTCCCCAATGGGGACTAGGCTTAGGTCCCCATATGTACCAGTTGGTGCCCACATGTAGGTGTGTAGTGTAAAAATGGCGCTCCTGTGGTAGGAAATACACGCTCACACACACACACATACAAAAACTACACTTAAATTTCCACACACACTGTGACCATCATCACAAGCCTCTTTGTCTGATGAAGGTTAATGGAAAAGCTGCTGCTTTTTAGAGCACAGAAGTGAGTCAACAGTGTGAAGCCAATAGTCTACTTAACGTCTCTGGGCCAATGCTTGAAAGACAACACTTGTGAGAAAGCAGCTCTGGCGCAGCCGTCGTATCTGCAGCACAGATCACCCGCCTCTGTAGACAGCCCACACACATGAAAATAGGTATTTTTTTGCAGTTTATATGAACTGGATGTTATTTTGGCCTATTTGATAGCCAAATGTTTGTTTTGGCTTGATCCAACTGTCCTTTGACTTAATGTTTTTCTAGACTAGACAGATGCCATAGACAAGCCATTTCTTCATTCCCTAATCAGCAGATCAAGTGAAATCTGTGTCTTCCACAAAAACAGATCAACATGTAGGTTGTAGTACTTTTACTCTTTTAGTCATGTTTTATCATCACTACTAAATATCTTCCATAGCTCTCGTTTCTCCATACATCCCACTGAATCAGCACACCTGTTGTCATTTGGTAATTACCTCAACCATACACTCCCTGGATGTACCCCAAGTACAAACAGGGGGTGTCAGATCCTCATGTTTGTTAATGTAAACAGCTGTTTGTTCTTATGAAAAACACGGTCTTGTTACACTGCTTTTGGGCTCTTTAGTAATTAAAGTGCATTTTTAGACTATTTATTTAACAAAGTTCAGGTTTGGATCCTCCTGCACCTGCTTCTGAAATTTCTGTGGACTAAACCTTACTGTCATTGAAGATAAAGTTTGATGATGAACTTTACTACGTTCTGAGATTGAGATTATATTTATTTTTCTTTAATAAAACCTTTCTTCCTTAATGTGGCCTCTTTGATGTTGGCTGGATCTTTAGTGGTTAAATCCCTAATGAGAGTCTGATTACAGATTTCACCTGCACTTAAACTTTTTTATTGAAAATAAATCTGATCTTTATTTGTTTGCCTCTTTAGTTGTTATTTCTGAATGTAAATGCAATTAGTAAACGTTGTAAACACCTTGTAGACTCTACCGATTTGAGGTACTCCGTTTGAAGTTGCAAATTTAATCCATCTTGCTTAAATTATTGCTGTTTTTTTCATATTGTTCTACATTGCCAATATTCAGTTTTCATTTTGTTCAGGGAAAGTGGATATTACTTTTAGCCAGTGAGACTCGCATACAGGTATTTTTATGCTCCACCACACAGACTGAAAGACATTTTACTCCTAATCTTTCTCCTTCTCCTTTTCCAAAAACAACAAGACCGTGCTTTGACTCAGTCCTTCCTGCCTGCTCTCTTCTTTTCCACCTTACGGGACTTTCCCCCTCCGTCGTCCTTCTTTCTGAAGGAATTTGAATACTTCTGGAAGTTGTTACCCAAACAATCCTTTCACATCACAACAGATGTGCAAACAATAAGTTTGTTCTAGGTTTGTATTTTATTATTTTAAAGTTAGTTCTTTCATATATTTTGTGTGGTTTTACTTGCATATTTTATTTTATGACACGTTCAGGTTTCTGATGGTTTCTCACCAGCATCATAATTTGACCTAAATCTCCTTGCCATACTTTTGTGTTTGTTTTATATCATCATGTAATCAAATTAGTATATTTGTCCTATAAAGTTGTTTATGTTCTTTTTTTGTGCATGTGGACTTTTTCATACTAAGGAATTCCTGTTTTTCAGAGCCCATACAGACTAAGAGATTAACTTTAGATTAACTTTTTTTTATTAATTTATTTATTTTTATAAAAGCACCTCCCTGCCTTTTGGCTGTACTCCAGCTGTTGGGTCATCATCTCAGCACAGACTCATTTTCAGACAGTCTGGGTTTAACATAACAAAATGCATACATGTTGACATGCTGACATGTTGTATTTGTTTTCTGCAGATTATAAACAAAAAAAAATCATTAACCCTTTGACTTTTTTTTGTTGATGAAAGGAACTGTAATATTCATCTTGAATAAGATTGACTCCAACAGTTAATCAGTTGTTGATGTACCATACTGTCCAAGGATGACTTTTTTTATGAGTTTAACCAAAATCTGTCTGATAATTTATTTTGCTAACAGCCCAACAGGGTTGACTTCAACAAATCCTGCCATAATGAAACTAGCATCCCTTAAAGTGCCTGTGACGTCAAATGTTTGTTATACAAATAAATGCATTTTTAGAAAGAGGACATTGATAAAATATTGCAAAAGAAATTTCATGTCGCTGAGATGAACAGTTGTTGAGATATTTTCCTATGAAGTAACAGGAAGTGATGTCAAAGGGGAATGTCTGAACAGAGTATTGCTAAAATGGCTGACAACACGACTATAGAGAAGAATCTGATGCTTCTTAAGTTTATTTTGAGTCATTATCAGAGGGATGAAGAAGAGTCAGAGTTCAGATAAAAATAGACCAGAGAGTTTTCTTTGTTAATGAGTTCCCCTTTGGTGTCACTTCCTGTTTCACTTTGGCTGAGCCAAGTTCAAAAGAAAATCTGCCAGTTATGGGACAAAATGAGGTAAATTGTGTGTATTATTACAACTTTCTTAAATATAAAGATGTTTTCTTTGACTTTTTGTATTTGAAGAATACGCATGTCACAGGCACTTTAAAGGAATGTGTGTGTGTGTTGAAAAAGACCCTCATCTACAATCACATTAACACTTAACTCAATGCAAACTGGACTGAATTATAGTCAGTTTTGTGTTTGTTATATGAAATTAAATTATACTTAATTTATTAAGTATACTTAATTTATTAAGTATACTTTTTTTCCCTTTTTTATCTTTTTCACACAAAAAAAAGTCACTGATGATGAAGGAACCAAGAAACTAATATTCAGTTTTGCTTTCTACTGAAGTGGCTAAAAAAAAAAAATTATTAAGTATACTTAACACTTTTAATACTTACTTAAATTAAAACTTAATTAATTATACTTTAAAAGTTATTCAGTTGTTGATGTTAATTACCTTAAGAGAGTTTCATTTAAATTTGTTCTGAATCGGAAGAAATTTTAGCAATAGATAAACGATGAGTCAGCCTCTTAGATTGTTAATAAACATTAAAATACTGAATATTGTTTATTCAAATTCAGATTTTGAACATATACTAAATTAAAGAGAATCCTTTGACAAAATGCTCATGTTTTTTTAACGTTTTTAAAAAATTGTATATAATATTTTGAGCTTGGTTTTATTCAGAGTATAAACTTTTCAGTTTTTTATATTTCATATTGTACAAGTTTTTCATGTTATGATGTGATTGAAAAAATGAATTAATGGCTGTGTAAACTCGGAGAAGAATGTGTGACTCTGCTGGCTTACTGTCAGTGCCATGAAGTTTTACATGTGTGTGCGTGTGTGTGTGTACTTGCTTCTGCTACAGAGTGAGAACCACTACGTGAGGTAATTTTTGGGAAGTGGACATTTTCCAGGTCCTAACTTTATCTGCTGTTCTACTGCACTCTACTAGTTAGGTTTAGAGGTATGGTGTGAATTGAGTTTTGGTTCAGGTCAGGGTTAGCTATAGACCGGTAATGGTTAGTTTTAGGGAAAATGCCTGAATTAGGCATGACTACAGTTACAAAAATGAATGGACGTCAATACAAAGTCCTCAGTTTGATGCAAGTACAAGGATGTGTGTGTGTGTCTGTGCTTGTGTGTGGGTGTTACTAAAATAACAGATGACGTGAGGACAAAACAGTGTTATGGTAAGTTTGTAGAGACTCTTACTTTTTCAGAGGCAAGTTTCTAAATGATAAATCACAAAGTTTTTAGGGTGACTACATGGTTTAAAAGTTCAGGCTAGGGTCAGGCAAGTAGCTGTTATTAGAGACAAATATTAGTGACACTTGTCCTCCTCTCTCCTCCCCTCTGACCACCGCAAATCTCCATCCCCGATTCCATCCCAGAAAAGTCGTGGGAAGATCCCCCTGCTGGAAAACAAAAATAAACAGATAAATAAAATAAGATAATGTGAATGAACCAATAGAAGCACAACTGCAGCAAAACGATCCAATCAGCACTAGGTCCAAATTTAGATACAGTTAGGAAAAAGTTTATGGTGTGTGTTTACTGCCTGAGTTATTAAAAAGTTCCTTCATATGGATGGATGTGTTCATGTCTTTGTCTAGCAAAGGTTAAACAACTAAAAGTGCTCAAACTCAATAATAAGACATGCATTAAAAAGAATATAATCTTTATTTGTTCATCAGGAAGGAAATGTGCTTTATTTTTGCAGCAAAGTTAAGACAAAAAAATCAAAACAGTTTTACATTATTAGGAGAAAAATCTAAATTTTGTCAACCGTTTTCCAACAAATAGTTTGCAAAGACTTAAGTTGTGTTATTTATTGGTATTTTGAGCAGCAATATTTTGCAGGTTTTTCCTGGTCTCCAGGAAATATGACCACTCTGAGTTTTATATTTATAAAGTTTCTCTGATTCCTTTGAAGATCAAACTTGTGTTTTATTTGTGTGTGTTCTTTTGTGTTATGTATCAAAGTAATGTGCAATTTAAGTATCCTTATTTTCTTTGCAGAACACTGCATTTATCAGGGGTTTATTTCACCCACTGCCATTGATCTTTCGGTTATATAT
>JAUBOC010000127.1:14193075-14205626 GCA_032275365.1 Anablepsoides cearensis | reverse complement strand
AAGACAAATAATCGAAAAACAAGATTATTATTCTGACACAATCAGTTCTTGTTTAGTAAATCAGTCTCAAAACAAGATCAAAAAGACTTCTTGGCTGATATAAGATTTTAAAACTTGGTTAGATGGACAGTTTTTGCAGTGTGGATGTTGACCCTGTGGTTGCAAAAACATGCATGTTATGTTAAATGCTAACTCTAAATTGCCCCAGGATGTGAGTGAAAGTGTGAATGGTTGTCTCTCAAATGGGGCCCTGCTGGATATGTTTTTTTTATGTTTTATATGCTGTTTATATTTCTTCACACTCACTGTGGCACATTATAGTTAATATGTGATATTGGTTAAAACCAGTGGTGGGCAGCACTAATCTAAATATTGGTTGCACTAACCCTAAAGCACTAACCCAACTATTTAGGTCCCCTAATTCTAAAGCACTAACACATTGGAAAAAAATAGCAAGAGCCAATTCTAAAGCATTACACATGAAACATTCTTCAGAGTCAACATGAGACAATATTTACTGTGTGCAGAATGTTGTCACTTAACGCACTTGGCGGGCCAAATGAGTCACCTGCAGGCCACATTTGTCCCTTTTGCCTTGGGTTTGACATGACCTTGTAGATAACTGACATACCTATGAAAAAAATGTCTGACAGCTTTCACCCTCAACTGTGAACAATAATGTTGATGTTGATCGGGAGACTGTGGCGAAGCAAAGATTTGACGCAGTCTGCTGGCTTTTCTTTAGATTTATTGTTATTTTTTGTGTACAGTGCCCTGAGACAACAGTTGTTGTGACTTGGCGCTATATAAATAAACTGAATTGAATTGAATTGAATCAATAATATTTAAAGACCTCTGTTAGTACTTCTAAATTTAGCAAGTGCTAATCCACTAATGAATTTAGAAAATAACAAAAGCCCTAAAGCACTAATCAGGAAATTTGTTCCCCTATTAGTGCTTTAGTTCTTTAGGGGAACTGTGCCCACCACTGGTTAATACACAATTTATTAAAATGCAAAGTCATTTCCTTTTGCACAAAACACACCACTGTGCTTCTTAATAGCCAATGGCCTTAATAAGATGTGGTGACTCCCCCTTTCACAGTAAAATTGAAACTTCCTGCAGACTGAGCAGCAATCTTCTGATAGATTATTTTCAAAGTATCCTGATGCATCTCAGTAATCCGGGTAGAAAAATCTAAAAATTAGGTAGGTCCCTGGACGGGTTATTTTTTTAATGAAATGTTTTGTCTCTCCTCTGAGAGACTTCTTCAGTCTGAGGAGTTTCAGGTGAACTCAGAACACTGCCTCCACACGGTGGACAAACAGGTTGGTCACATGCAAAAGAGAGCCATCAGCCAAATAATAGCTTGTTATTGCCTTGATTAACTCTATTATTCATAGATTTGTTCTTTGCACAAGTTCATTTCTTTTAAGCATGTGTGGATCAATTTCCACAGCGGAAGTTTCCAGGAAGCAGCTCAGTGTCTGCACTGAAAACCTATATCTGATGTCAGACTGCCCTCTACAGGTGGGTGGAAAAAACTGTTTTGACACAATTACAGAAAAAAAATATTTCTTTTGTCTAAAATAGAAAATTGATTGGTTTAACAAACTAAAAACACACATGATAAAAACATTTGCATTTTTAATATTAAACATTTGTCTTGAAAGAAATGTACAAAAAAGGATCAGAACTGATAAGGGAAACTGTTTAACTTGAAGCAACACTCATTTCAATTCTAAAACTGTAAGTAACAGACAATTATCTTAGCAGTAGAGCTGGTAGAAGAAACACTTGCAGCTGTAATTTGTTTTTACACTTTATGGGGTAAGTATATTGTAAATTTTACACAGGTATCTGGGCATGAACAAAAATCCTGTATTTCCTGTAGAAATGCAGATGACTCAGCTTCTACCACTTCAACATTTAGCTCAATTTCTTTAGAACAGACAAGCACACTGAAAAAAACACAGGGGTGATTTAGCAGTTTACACACCCACAAGAACAACATCAAATTAATCAGGAAATACAATTTGCAAAACATCTTGTTACAGACATACCAACATAATGCCAATCAACATTTGCAATTTGTGCAAAAGAATAATAATTTTATTTTAGGCAAACCGATTTTAAAAGGATCATGCTTTTAATTCCCTTTTCACATTTAAATCAGTCAGTTGAGGTGTGGAACTGCAATGCTTTGGTCTGAATTCCTCCTTACTGTAACGCAACAAGCTCCTCTTTCCCCCTTCACTGAGGTGTGGCTCAGATTAACCCATTTTGAGGCTGTCTCTTTAAATTCAACCGAGGTGCTATATAGCTATGCAGAAACTTTTAATTTACAAATTAAAAGATGTCAACACGGGAAGACTTGTCCATCCAGTCTTACATGTTGGAGCCAGAGTCTGACCCAGAGCCAGAGGAGAATGAAGATGACTAAATTATAGTTTGTAAATCCAAAACTTATATGGCAGTTCTGTCACAAATAATTTAATGTGATAGTTCAGAAAGCATCACAGAAAATAGAGAAAACTGAACGGATTGTACAAAAATGACCCAAAAATAATATAAAAATATCTGTGCAGAACTAAGAAAGACTGAATCTAACTTTTCTGCACTCATAGAGACTCAAGTACAAAACAAAACACATGTAACCATTTAATCTGGGTTGATCAAACAGTAAAAGTGGTATTAATCTGTTGAAAGCACTCATTTGAGTCAGGCACATTTTACTTGATGTAAAATGTGCCATTGCTACTGCTTTTCGTGCATAATGCAACAGATATTTTCAGTAGTGTAATATTCCTCCACCTTGACCAGAAATAAAAAGTAGTCCCATGTTGTCCACAAGGACATGAATTACTTGCATCTGCTACATGATTCCTTCAGTGATCCAATGAAAAATTAAAGTTTTGCTCCCTGCACTGAGAACATTTGAAAAACCTCAGCACCACACCCCTCTTTTTATCATAACATGGTACCAGTTCATTTGTGAAACACTCGTTGTCGTGGTGGCAATCAACTTGGAGAGGCTACAGCTGCTTAGAAGATGCTGAGGGTTCACAAGAAACATGGCCTCTTCCGGGGGGTTGGTGGGAGAAATGCCCAGGCGCTTTAGGCACATGCCCAGGTAGGCGTCTTCGATGAAGATGGGTTTAATTTGAAGTGAGGCGTTTAGGATTTTGGGAGGGAGATCCATGGACATGACGTAAGCAAATCCCAGTGGATAGGGGGGGTACTCAGGCTCAGGAAACACAGATCTGGGCATGTAAAATTTGTTGAATGGACTTCTTAAAACTGGGCTGTGCCACCAGACCAAACCAGTCATGTAGTTTTGTTTGGGTGTATTGGGATTAAGCAAAAGTTCCACCAATTTTTTCACATTAAGCAACACATCTGAGTCGATTTTTATAATATAGGAAGCTTTGGAACAGTACTTTGCCAGCCACTCCAGCATGACCATAGTCTTGATGGTCAAATTGCGGTAGCTGTCCTGGAAGTTGCTCTGAATGAGGTCGTGGTACTGCATGCTCTCCTCTTTGAGTCTCTCCTGCTGAGCACCATTTTCTCCAGACAGGCCCACTACAAAGACTGTCTCGACCAGCTTGTCCAGAACCATTTTCTCCCTTCCCCACGTCCTTCGGATCAAAGACCGAGCTTGAAAATTACTGGGAGAAACAGGAACCATTAAGAGCAGAAACGGAGTTGTGCTTTTACATGTCTGAGTGTCATCTGTGATGAATTTGTAGTTCCGTGGATAGGCCACGTGATACGGTCCTGGGTCCTCCCAGTGAGGTTCAGGTGACGGAGCTTCCCATGGTACATGATGCAGCTTTGATTTTCTATATACTGGACCCCTCCGATGTTCTGTCTGTCTCTCAGCGTTGAAATATATTAAAAAGAACGTCACCGACACCATCACCAATATAAAGGCAAATACTTCCTTTAGCCGCTTTCTGTTGTCCATCAAAACTAAACATAAAAAGAAGAGAGAGAAAGAGACATGTTACGACTGAAACAACACTTGCAGCTTCAATGTGTGTTAAAAGAGCAAACTCAAGTTTCTCCGACACAACAGAGTAAATCCCAGCATCATACTGTATATGTTTAGAAGAATAAAATAACAGGAAGTTTCAGAGGAAGTGTTAGAACAGGAACTATATCAATGTCAGATTTTCAGTCACTTCAGTTTCTTCAAACAGACCAAAATACTGCATGCAAAGTTAATTGGTAACTTTAAAATATCACTAGGCCTGAGTGAGGGCATACATCGCTTCAGTTGTCTTTATGAGCCCCTGTGATTAACTTGAGACCTGCCCAGGATAATACCTATCCTATCCAGGATAGTACCTATAATACCTATACCTATTTTCTATTAACCCTTGAGGGCCCAGATTAAAAATGTGGTACATAAATATTTTTTTAACTGTTGTCTTTTATATCCACAAGAGTTAACAGACAATTTGTTGAAACAGGACATGATTTGAGGATTTTTACTGATAATATTTTCTTTTAAACATGATACAGAAGTAATAAGCAGGTTTATTTTGAATAAACATTACAAATGTGTTCATTCCTACAAAACTGTCAAATATATTTACAAAGAATACTAAACTGATTCAGATTAGCATAAAATAAACAATGTTTTGTCATTAAATGTCTGTTTCCTGCAATAAAGAAAAATCCTCCATTCTGTCCTTGATCCTAATCAGGGTCAGGGTGGGAGCTAGTTGCCTTTGGGTGAAGGAGGGGGAAACCTGGACAGGTCTCCAGTCCATCAGAGACACAGATAAAAACAACCATGCAGCCTCTCAGTCACACCTAGAGTCACCCAGAAGAGCTCCAAAAGAGATTTAAAATGAGAACTCTGGACTCTGATCCATCATATGCTGCACACACACTGTTCTAATCACTTATTACTATCAATAATTTATTACAATAAATTATTAGCTGAACTCTCTTTAACTAGAAATGTTTATAATGTTGATCAGCATTCTGTGTCCATAAACAGTACAGTGTGAATATAATGAATAATAACTGAATAACATTCAGTTTGAAATGGTCAAACCTATATGCTCTTCCGTAGTCGTGTTTCTGGTAATTTGCGTGGGAATTTTTACTTTACAAATTACTGACATGGCCGATTCACACGGGATTAACAGCACAGACAATCTCTGTAATTCTTACAAATAGCATGGGGTTGGTCTCCAGCATGTGCACCATCTCCACAGCTGAGTGAAGTTGTATGAACTGAGTTTTATGTTGTGTTTGCAAATATTGACAAGATTCCAAGCTGTAGAACTGGAAGTATAGGGGAGGCACAGTGACGCAAGTGGTAGACCTGTCACCTCTAATCAACAATACTTTAGGTCAAATTAGGGATGGGCAATATTGGCCAAAAAAATGAATCACGATTAATTGTGGCATTTAGCCGATAACGATTAATTTGACGATTAATGCCCTGGAGTCCCTAGACATCCTTATGTCATGGTCACATGATTAATTTAGTGGGAAAAATTTGCTCTTCATAAAAATTGGTTCAAAATTGTGTCAAAATTACAGACTTCAGGCTGTACATCAAATTTTAAATTGTGTTGATAGATAAATAAATTACAGAACTTTTTTTTTGAAATGTTCGTCATATTTGAAGCAGAGAGGATCACCGAGCGGACTGACTGGTGGCATTAATCATATTAATCGATTAATGCCAAAAAGTAATCGATTAGTGTTTTTCTGACGATTAATTGCACACGATACAATTATGCCCAACCCTAGGTCAAATACAACAAAGCAAGACAGAAAGAAATGTTGAAAGTTCTGAGTAGTTCAGTTTCACTGGGGAACAGTTCAGAGTAGCTTAGCCAGAGTGCATCTTAAATCTATATGCGTACTTGGTCTACATGACAACAGGCAAAATGAAATTGCACTAAAACTCACAGACCAACCACAGGAAGCACAGAGATATAGAAAACCCTTGATCAAATGGCACAAACACAAAAAGTTATTGCTTGCAAAAACATTCTGCAGTGCATTCATACACTTTCTATAAAGCTCAATTAACTGATACTAACTTAGAATTCTAACGTAGCTCCAATTTCTATTAGATTCCTGTATCAATACACATTTTGCTTTTCAATTTTAAGTTGAACCGTTTTGGCTTCCTTTACCAGAACATGTAAAATGCAAATATAAAGAGCCAAAACAGCTAAAGTTAATTCTGTCTCAAACTATCTCCGTACCCAACCATAGGTGCATTTAAGTCATACGAACCTTTGATTATGAACAGCCACAAATGTCCACCAGTAAAACCAAGTGCCGAATGGTGCAAATCAGCTGTGGGAACAAAAACAGAACAATTAGATAGAGAGAAAAAAGGAAAACCAGTAACAAAAACAGATGTGAAATTTAGAGGAGGAAATCAACCATACAACAGCACAAAAAAAAGTCCTGTTTTGTAGCAGTCAAATAATTTTTAGTTTTGCTTTCAATCACCCGCGTAATTTCCACAGGGGTTAGGGGGGTTATGACCCCCCCAATAATTTGGTCCAGTCAATATAACCCCCCAAATAAAATGACATAATTTGCTCAAACACAATAGAAATGAACTGGTTAAATAGACATATGTAACTCTCTTGTTGTCTTTAGGTAACTTTGACCTGATTAAAAAAATTACAATGTCATAAATGTATGTTTGAGCAGTGTTTCCCCTACCAAAAAAAAAGACGGCACAGAGCGAAGACGTGAGCGCGCTGTGTGTGTGGTCCTCAATGTAACAAAGTACAGGTCTAACTACAACAATCCTCATAAACCACTGACATTTATTTACAAATTAAACAAAAAGTTGAAGCACAGTGGCCTTACATTTATAGATATAGACAAAAATAGGGTTTTAACTTGAACTGTTGTATTTTTACAACGCTTTAGGGCTTGTGCAAGTCACAACTTCAACATACTTTAAAAGCTCTATGTTGCTAACACAGCATTTCACACACAGCAGCAAAAGCTAGACACCACGATAAAAGCAGAACTGAAAGATCTAGATCACCGCTGCCTTTGGCTTTTCAAGCAAATTTCAAATCTGCTGAAAACTGGTATTTCAACATTGCTTTCGATTGAGGCAAATAAAGGTAAAAATAAATGTGAGAAAGAAAATCCCGAACCTCTGAGCCACCGACAGCGTTTACAATTCACCATTTTAGTCCCTCTGCACGTTGTTGCCCGATCCATGGACCATGAGAAAAATAAATACAATAAATAAATATAAAAGAATACAAAAGGATATAATAACAAGACACTCATCGATAAAGTGCTGTTTTCTAGCAAAACCGCTGAAGAAAGTCTCCCATTTCAGGAGCTTGTTTAACTCAAAGGAACAGCAAAGTCTCTCTTCCTGTTTGAAAGACATGCAGGTACATGTGTTAAAGAGATGACTTCACTTCTTTTTCTAAGGGTGGAGCTTTGGAAATCTGCAAAAGGGTTTAGAGAACAACTCACTGACATTTTAGAGATAGTTTTATGAAAGCTTTTTAAATTTGTCTCTCAATCTACTGATTTAAAAACCCAAAGTTCTCTTAAACAAAGTTAATAACTTCCTCTAACATAAAATTTTAACTTTTTTAACTTCTAGCTCCCTTCGCTTGGTTGAACAGTGTCATTTATATTAATAAGAAAAAATGTCTGAGTTATTACAAAGACACTATCAATAATCAGCACATGTCATGACTAGTCTAAGAAATGGTCAAAACATCATAAGTATGCAATCATAAAAATGTTTACAGAAATTTTTATCTTTAAATTATAAAGTGCTATTCATGCACAAAGCAAGACAATGTGCTTTTTACCAAGATTTATTTTATACACATTCACACATAAAATCATAAAGGTGTGAATGAAAAAAGCACAAATAATAAATGTTTTTTTTCCCCAAAAAGAAAAGTTCATATATGTTTCATAAACAAATCAACAATGAGAATTGTGTTTTATTTCATTTACATGGCTTTAGTTTCTGGGATCCCCCCCCCCCAAACACAACATCCTGGAGTATTTTAAAGCTAACAGGACTCTCAGACAAAGGTTGGTCCATCCGAAACACAAACAGTGGTGTCTGCAGCTCGATGCAGTGAGGAATGTTAAGACCATGTTGGAGAAACTAAACAACCTCTCCACAGATGTGGCTAAACCCAGGACAACCAGCTCTTCAGGACACAACTCAGCTGCACCTACACCTGGATAATGAAAATCCGTCTCCTGAAGACTGGCGGCATTCATGGCAATATAAAACATACATTTGCATTAAGCCCAATAGCTAGTCTCAATTTCACCTCTGTGATGGACAAACAAGGACTCAAACAAACTTCTGAATAAAATAGGATTAGATTATTTTGACTGTAAAATTAATTTTCTCATCAAGTCTAAAGCTTGAAACTCCCCAACACCCCTCAATTTTGAACTGAAAAAAAAAAAAGCTTCACAAATGGAAAAATATAGAATTTTATTCCATGGAACAAATGTCCAGTTACTTTGGTTTTAAACCTTCAAGGACTGCTGCACAAGGCCATTTACAGATTTATTTATTGATAATAGGATTTTGAAATTGAATCTGCTTTCAGTAAAAAAAATAAAATAAAATGAAAAAACTGTAATAATTCAAGAAAATGTTTATTGTTGTAAAAGTGTCTCCACAGGTATAACAGATTCACAGTTAATTCCAAAAAGTTGTAGCAAATATGCCATTATGCCATGCTGTATGTTGGCAAAATATATGGAGAAAAAAAAACACTGTTCATTTAGCTGCTCTGTCCAGCCTCAAATTTAAATTTAGGCAAATCTACAATTTGACTCGAACAACACGGTCAAAAATTATTAGTAGAAATGCAAAAATAAAGTAAAAGAAATGTGTGTGTAAAGCAAAATCAACACTTTTTTCTGAGAGTTTCTATAATGGCAACTGGTTACAGGTGAGTGATTGGGGTATAAAAGGGCATTCACAAAAAGATCCGTGTTTTCCCAGCAAAGGTGGACTGTGGCAGTTTGTTGGAAGAGAACAAAGAAGAAATTTAATTTATATAGTACTTAGGAAATGTTTTACCCACTCATAATATAAGGAGCCAGACTTTGTAGTGCTGATTAACTTTTGTAGCCAACCCATATAAAGATGGTGGCCAGAGCCAGCAGACTTTGAAAACACACAAATGGATAACTCAGTTAGTCTTCCAGAGAAGCAGCTAAGTTTTGGTGTAGTTGCAGCTGAGAGTTCATGCTCCAAGTGCTACTCATTGTGCAAGATATTTGCTTAAAATTATTATTATTGCATTAAATAACCACAGTTAATCTTGTTAGTCTGTTAGCAGAGTATCAAGAACCACTGAATACATTTTAATGAATGTTTTAGAACAATATATGTACAACTACAAGTCATCAGCTCCTGAAGTCAACTCAATTCAAGATGGCAGCAAACAGTGAAATGACATTAGCCAACACTAAAATAGCTACAAATCAATTAATTTTACACATTTAAAAAAAAGGTACATTTTGTTGTATAAGTATCTAAGTCATTAAAACACACACTCTCTCAGTTACTCATTCACTGTACAGAGTTACCAGTTAACAGCTTTAATGAAATCTTGTAGGTGCTAGAATACCATTTTACCGTATTTGTCTCAGAATCAACAAAAAAATGAAACTAGTCTGTCAGGCTGTTAGTGGCCAGGAGCCAAACGAACCAAAGCAAAACTGTTGATATGCAAATTTTGATTTTTTTACATGCGAATGGAGTTCAAAAACTGGATTAACCAACAAAAGAAAAAAATCCTCTGTTGAAAAGGGTTGGGCAGTGGACTGCAGATGAAACAACAGAGATGCAGGTGAAGACATTCAGAAAGAATGGTCAAGATCATAACATTTTGGTCCCTTGGACGTGAAATCTAAAAAAAAAAAATCAATTACTGAACATTTCTGCTCAGTTTGGTGAACTTGGGGTTTTCACCATCAGCAGTCTGATACTATGATTTTGAAAGCCAAGGCTCATTTTACAGTGTAAAGGCCAAGTCAAAGACAAATCCGCACGCCATCACAACTGCACATCAAGGAATTTAACAGTAATTTTCTATGACCCTAATGAACTGGAATGAATTGGATCAGGTGGATAAAAACTTTGTTTTTATTGATATTCTGCCCGTATTTGAAATGCCAGGTAATTAAATTGCCTTCTCGTAAAAAAAAAAAAAATAACCAGTTTTTAATATTAGAGTTATTAACAATCAAAACCGCGTACCATAACCTCTACAAAATAATCCTTGGGCTTTTCACCTCATTAAACAATGTAAAACATCAAAATTGTATTATTTAGCATGGTAAAGGTTAGTTGACTCTAAACATATTTATTTAGGTTGCTAATTGACATATAGTTCTAAATAAACATCAAGTTCCATCACAGAGTTGGAAAATAAAACTATGAACACTCTTTGTCATGATAATCCTTCAGTGGAACTTGTTTGGTTTCGCAACCTCAGACTTGGAGCAAAAAACACCTGACTGCAAAATCTGTTTGAGGGCTCTTGCTGCAAAAAGCAGGAGTACAACAAATTTGTTTTGACACCTGAAACAGAGGCCCTCCATTAAGTGGGAAGCAAAATCGATTAAAATTGAATATCAAATTTGGGATAAAAAAAAAAAGAGAGAGATTTTTGGGGGGGACCATATCGCCCAGCCCTAGTTACAAGGTTCTGTAAATTCACTCTGAAAACTACACAGCAATGTACTGATTTTAGCCATTTTAATTTCTACTTTTGAATACTTACGTATTTTCAAAGCAGTAAGTACTTCAGTACTTTAACTTGAGTAGATTTTTGACCAAGTAACTTTTACTTGTATTTGAGTAGATTTGACCCTGCACGGGCATGAATACTTTTACTCAAGTACTAGAGTTAAGTACTTTGTCCACCACTGCTTTTTGTTTAATAAAGTTTCAAATTATATATTAGATGCCATTCTCGGGTTTAACCTCCACTAATGGCAGAAGAAACTTATTGAACAGATTAAAAGTCGGATATGGTTGTAAATTATGGGATAGGAGGGGGAAAACTAGATTATTTAATGTGATAATTAGCATGTAGGTTTATTGCTAACTAACAAACCTGGTCCTCAAGGCACACTGCCCTGCATGTTTTGACACACCTGATTGAGATGATTGCAGTTCAAAAAAAGCCTGGTAATTAGTTATCAATTAAAATCAGCTGTGTTAAAGCAGGGCAGTGTGCCTCGACTCGAGGACCAGGGTTGAAAAACACTGAACATAACAACAATAATAGTCCCTTTAAAATACCTTGTTTTATATTGAATATTATGACGTAATAAAATTGATAGCAATTTAAACTTCTGCTGGTTACAATTTTGTTTTCTACACTCCTCTTAAATAATAGGAGAAAAATATCCTAAATTAGGCTATCCAAAACCTGAAAACAGTAGGCTGTTTTACAGGGGGGTAGGCATTTTAATTACCCACATAAAACAAGTCGTACATTTTTCATGTCATTCACCCACAACACAGAGAGGTTTCTCTGGGTCTTTTTCATTGTTACAGGTTGTTTTCCTTTTTGTTTGTTTTTACACGTCAAATTTAGCTTGCAAATTTCTACAGCAAGTCGGCTTAACATGGCGACAAACCCCCAAGTTTGCACGAGAGGAAGTGTGTATTTTGACATCATTTAGAAACATAGACCAAAAACATTCACTGAACCTGCGCCGAGTGAAGCTTTTACCTCGTTGCTTCTGTTATTTAATGACTGAAAACCTAAAATCACAAAGGTTTGAATCAAACACGAGGCGAAGCGTTTTTCACGACCCTTCATTACCTTTTCCTGGAACTCGTCAGCTGATAGAAAAAGTCGTCTTCTTCTTTTTTTCTTTTTTTTTTTTACCCCGACGTCCTGCCGTCAGATAAATAGATCCCCTCCTCGCAGACCAGTAGTTTCAAAGTGGACGTCATCCCACAGATTCGGTGGAGAAAAAAGACCGTTCTCTTATTACCTAACAAGAAAAGGAACGCCGCCCTGCTGAAGGAGAGAAACACCCTTTCTTGTTACCCTGACTGCCAGGGGAGACCTGTTCGCGCACACAACACGTTTTCTGTTATTTTAGTACTTCTACTGAAACTAATTTACAACAATGTTACAAACGGTTTAAAATAAAAATGACTTAGCGAAGAAATTAGCCTTTTCTCATAATAATAACGATAGATAATCAGGGGTGCCACCAAAGGGGGACCAGGGAGGCCAACCCTAAAGAAAAAATAATAATGGGCTCCCGAAGGGCCCCCCTTGGCCAGATGGTTTAATCCTGGAGTGTTGGGCTTTTGCTTTTTGAGTGTGTATAATTTCCCCAAGCTTTTTAGGTTTTATAGAACCTCCTAAGCAGAGTTGTAAAGTAACTAAGTACAAATACTTCTTTACTGTAATTAAGTAGAAATTTTGCGTATCTGTACTTTACTTGAGTAATTATTTTTCAGCCAACTTTTTACTTCTACTTCTTACATTTTTACACAGATATCT
>JAUBOC010000127.1:14179742-14189927 GCA_032275365.1 Anablepsoides cearensis | reverse complement strand
ATATATACAGTATATACCAATACTGTACTATATTAGAATACTACTTAAATAAAAAGACAAATGCAATAATTATATTATAATTTATATATTGCATTTTCCTTTGATTTAAATATGCCATGGAAAAATCCATATTTGAAGGGCCTGACAGTCTTATCGCTTCACTTTTACCCAAATAATTTGATTGGATACAAACATTAAACAATACCAGATTCAAAATGTAAAATATGGGCCAACCTAATCCACAGAACTGTAACAAGGAAGAGGCGAAATGGGATTCAGCCTGAATCAGTTCATCCATATCTCTTCTAAAATATTATATATACTATTAATACAGTATTATATTTATGTGGCTTTTTGCCATGATATGCTGAGATCATGGCAAAATCTTCAAAAAAGAAAAATAGCAAACCCTGTGACTCTACTGTGTTTCTCTACAGAAAAGTCTGCAGAAAACTAAACCAGTTCCTACATGTGTTTTTACAAAACCAATTTCTAACCAGCCCAGGTTTTTCACTGGAACCTCTTTGAAGGAAAAACCATAATTACGACTTCGTACACTGAGCTGCTGAAAAGCCGGTATGACGGTTAGTCACCTGGCTTCCATCATACATCTCATAAATCCTGTTTTACAATTTGTCTTTATGACTTAGGCAAACTGACAAAAATGACATTAAAGTGGTGAATCATCATCCAGGATGTGACTTATCAGTTGACACGAAGCTAAAATAACTTAGAAGGCCTTTTAATACTCTGCAGTTGACAGAAACTCTTGACAGCTCAAAAACACACGTGCTCTGTATACTCTGTAAACACATTACTGCAAACGCAAACAGAAAAAAAAATGCAATGACTGCAGGTCTTAGCTGACAGCAGTACGTTTTAGGAAGAACCCCTTTGACGGAACAACTACCCAAGACAAAGGATCCCTCTGTCGTGGTCCCACCCCTGCAGACAGGTTTAAAGCCTCACCCTCATCTCCTTCTTCCTCCTCCTCTCTGTCCTCTGGCTCCTTCCTCAGTACCTGCCCCGGACTTCCCAAGCCTCCCAGCCCCAGCACTGGTCCAGCTGAGAGTCCAAAGTGTAGCAGAGTGGAGTCTGAGAGGCCAAGCGGCCCGAAGCTGCAGCCCCCTCCTCCACCCAGAGGAAGCAGAGGCGCCCCGTGATGAGCCAGGGCTCTGCTGTGGCAGAGAGCAGAGAACGGCAGCGACGTGCCGAGGCCCGCTAAGAGAGCTGCAGCGGCCCCGGGGAGGATGACATGTGCCCCCGTTACAGAGGGCAGCTCAGAGGCACCACGGTGACCCGAGAAACCCACCCCCATCCCCATCCTGGGGGAGGCGCCTTGCTCCTGGGCAACAAAGTGCCCGTGGGCCTTGATGTGCTTGCGCAGTGAGCTGGGATCCGTGTAGCGTTTCAAACATCCAGCCATCTTGCAGCAGTAAGGCTTGTCCACATAGTGGGTGCGGGTGTGCTTGAAGCGGTCGCTGGAGTTGGAGTAGCGTTTACTGCAGCCTTCGTATGGACAAATGTAGGGCTTTTCACCTGGAGGAAGAAAGAAGCCAATTTAAGACAGAAACAGAAAAACAAAAGTTTAAAGATCTAGTATTCCTTCAAAGAACGTGTTTTGGCCTCCAATTTCCATGCAGGTGTTGTAGACTAAAACCTACTTGTTGAGAAACAACAGAGCCATCTGTTTTTAGCAACGCTTGAAAAAATCAGTAGGATAACCTCAAGCAATATCTTGTGTGATTTTGTAAACTAGCACTCAGAGTTTGTGTTGTGAATGACTGTCAGCTACTGCCATACCAAGTTTAAACTCAATGTCTGTAAATCTGACTGAGTTATACGTCATTGTTCTTTAGGCTTAGGTCAAATAGGTTAAAGATGTTTTTTTTACAAATTTCTTTCCAAGTTTTTCAGTTGTAGATGAAAAACCATTAATAACTTTTCTGTGAGTTTTACTCAAACGCATTGCGTGGTTCATGATATGTTTTGCTAGAAAGGAAAAAGGAGGGAAAAGTGTCCCAGGAGGTCCTGACAGACTGTTGACCCCTCCTTCTTGTAGCGCCCCTGGTGATTGACAGGTTATGTTCTGATTGACTACGGAGGCCAAGCATGGCAGAACCTATACAAGCTGAACCACCAGCAGTATGATAGTCTACGCCTGATATAGGGTTAAAACCAAAATAATTCACTTGTACATGTATATTTTTTCTTAAGTTTTTTATTAAATCCATCCATTGTTTATGATATTTTGCATCTAGGCAAGGTTGATTTTCATAGTTACTGACAAAGTTTTGAAAACAGATTTTAGCTGGTTGTCAGAATAAAGGTTATGGCTAGGTCTCAGCAAATACCACAGCAAGTTTTAACCCTAAAACTGATTGAGTTAAAACAGTTTTGTGTTGGATGAGATTGCCTCACCATGTCAGCCATCTTGATATGGATTAAATCTAAAAGTTAATCAATTGTAGATTAAACATATGAGTTATATTAAGCAGTAATCAGTTTGTCTGTTCATGAAATATTTTACTAAATATACAAAAAAACTCACACACACACAAACACACACAGGCAGAAATATTATTGCTCTGCTTTCACCTTTGGCTATGGGTAATTATTAATGGGTCACAGATTAAACAAAAATAAGTTCAATTTGAAGTTTTTCCTTTAAGTCACAATAATTTTTACCTTTATTTACATGCTTGTTCAATTTGAGGGAGCAAGAAGGAAGCTTTGCATATTTAAGTTGGTGCATTGATTCAAGAAGTTACATGTTTTAAAGTTACAAAAGCGACGATTCTTGCTTAAAAACATTACTAGATATTTTTGCAGCCAGTATTGAAAACTATTTTCTGCTGTTATGATCTGAACAATAAAATACTTAAGATAAGATTAGCTAGGATAAGATAAAACTTTATTGTCCACCAGGATGGAAATTTTCCTTTGGCTCTCCAGACATAAAACATGAAGAAAAAAATAAAAGACACATTTGTACAATCATAATATCAACATTTTGAACATAAATAAAAACAATTTGCATGTTATCAATAGATATTGTCATTTAGTTTGGTTAAGAATGCCTATTGCACTGGGAATAAATTACTTCTTATTGTTTTCCCACTATTTTGCCTGCCGCTTAAACAATTTTTGAAAGTTTGTTTCTTAACTGTGACCATACCAGGCAGGGAGATGAAAAGTTACAATGGTCTTGTACAAAAGCTCTAGAGTTCGCTGACTAACCCCTCTAAAAAAATAGATTCTCCGAGAACATTTCTTAAAAATATAGTTAGTGTTTTCAGCAAAAGTGAGCTGGCTGTCCAGAAATGACCCTAAATATTTAAAGTTTGCCACAGTTTTGACAAGTTGGCCATCGAGTGAAATTAGCTCCACTTTAAGATCTTGTTTGGTGTGTATAATCTATTCTTTTGTTTTGGCTGCATTAATATCTGGCTTTTTATCACAGCCAGAGCCATGTCATCAGCATATTTGAATAGAATACAAACTCCTGTCATTTATCATGAATTCATTTGTTCAAAGAGAGAATAATGCAGGCGAGAGGACACAACCTTGGAGGCATTTAGTGCAGTTAGGAGTTAGTTTACAATTCAAAGCTACATGCAGACTTGTAGAGTCATCCATGTCTCCGATTTCCTTTATTTGCCAGATTGAATAGTCTGGTGGTAGTTTTGTTGGATTGACCTCAGTGAGAAACAGTTCTCACAACAAGGCTTTACTACCCAACAAGCCCCACTTTTTCTTAGAAAGGTCACAGCAAATATTTGCAAGTGGCCTCCTCAGGAATGTTCTTGGTAAACCTGCTCTAATGACACAGTTGTTGAACTCATGAACAAATATGCTGAAAAAAAAAGAAAAGAAAGAAAAGAAAAAAAGCCCATTCATAGCTGTTGATGCCCAGTGTTTGGAGCTTGGACAATAACATGTATATCACTGTCTAAACTCTAAGCGATTGAATATTAAAGAACAGTATATAGATTCTTATCATATATTAATGCTTGTAAATTCAAAATAATAATAATAATAATAATAAATAAATGAAATAATACAGAATTAAAGTTGTAGATTTTGAGATGCAGTTGTGTGCAGTTAAATCTGTTTCTTTTTAAAAAGTTTTTGACTTTCAAATTAGGGACTTTCAAATTAGACTTTCAAATTAGGGAAATATGCATTTTACCATTATACAGTACTTCCGTATATAGGTTTAGAAACTTGTTTCTGACTAATGGACCAGGACAACAGAAATTTTACCAAAATACTTCCTCGTAGGGTTTCAAATTTATTTGTCTTCTTAGGAACTTGTTTTTGACTAACGGTTACACAAACTAAATATGTACACACGTGGACAAAATTGTTGGTACCCATCATTTAATGAAAAAAAAACCCACAATGGTCACAGAAATAACTAAATCTGACCAAAGTAATAGTAAAATATATATATAAAATGAACAATTAAAGTCAGACAATGCTTTTTAACCATGCTTCAATAGAATTTAAAAATTATATAAAACTCATGAAACAGACCTGGACAGAAAAGATGGTATGTTTGACTTAATATTTTGTTGCACAACCTTTTGAGGCAATCACTGCAATCAAACGATTCATGTAGCTGTCAATGAGACTCTGCACCTCTCAGCAGATATATTGGCCCCCTCCTCATGAGCAAACTGCTCCAGTCTCAGGTTTAAAGGCCTCCTTCCAAAGATGCTCAATAGGATTTAGGTCAGGACTCATAGAAGACCACTTCAGAATAGTCCAATGTTTTCCTCTTAGCCATTCTTGGGTGTTTTTAGCTGTGTTTGGGGTTATTATCACATTGCAAGACCACACTTTTCTCTAAATGTATCTGTGCTCTCCAAAGTAGATTTAGCAGATGCTTCTTAGCACAAGTATGCTACTAAATTGGCGGTGGAGGGTGATATGGTATGGGAGCCCTGCATTATAAAACAGAGAGTAGAGATGCTTTGTTTATGGAACTGCCTCACTCAGCTGCCAGACATCAGGCTAACCAAAAATATATTTTTATGGGACTGTTCTAATGACTACCCTTGGGCTAAGGAAGTTGCTACACTCAAAAAACAGATTGTTGGATTTACTTAACTCAGTTATGTCAAGTGGTTCCACTTAACTTTGTTGAGTAAATCCAACGTAACTTTTACTATTTGTTTCAATGTAATTGTGCAAGGTGCTTTAGATTTACTCAACTCAGTTAATTTAGTGGAACCACTTGACATAACTTGGTTAAGTAAGTCCAATGATCTGTTTTTTGAGTGTACATTGTTAGCCACTTCTGATGTAAACTACATTTATATAAATAAACTGCAGTGCAATTTAAATTATTTTAAAAACGCATTATTTAATGACTTCAAAAAAAACAATGGAAACAGGACATTTGCAGAAAACCAAAATGAGAAGTTATATTCAGTTTAAGAAAGAGTATTCTACTGAACTTTATGCTAAATTAAATTGAAACAACTGTCTCTTTGTGCCCTGGCAGTGGAAGTGTGTAGCTATAAACCTCAATGTAGTGGAAGATGACTATCATTTTGCTTTTGTTTGTAAAGCTTGGGAAAGAAGACAGCATGCTCTGTATCCTGGATGAGTTTCGGACTGTAATAATATTTGTGTGGGGCTTGTGATATGAATGTAGCCATTCTGTTATGTTGGTTCTGTGTGTGGAGAGTCTTATAACACCATGAGCCCATTAATATTACTTTTGTCAGATTCTTATTTATGTGACCAATTTTGTTTTTTCTTTCACTACATGAGGTGTACCAACAATTTTATCCACGTTTCTTGAAGGGTTTTAAAGACTTGTTTCTGACGAAGGAACCAGGAAACTATTAATTTTGCCAGTGTACATCCTCATAGGGCTACATATCTATCTCTTCTTAGAAACCTGTTTCTGACCAACAAAACAGGAAACTATTAATTTTATTAGTGTTCTTCCTCAAAGGGCTTCAACCCAATAGTCAGTCTGAAGTCTGGAACAATTTTACTGGATTTCATTCCTGGTGATGCTCTACTGCAATTATCTTCACTTCCTGCTTGTTCTTGAGGGATTTACCCTTCAGTTTAGTCTTTAGCAAGAGAAATGCTCAATAAGATTCAGGTCAGGTGTTTGACTAGGCCATTGTGTAACATTTCACTTGGTTGCCTTACAAAACTCTTTGGCTGCTTTGGCAGTATGCTTAGGATCATCATCCATCTGCGCTGTGAAGCATCATTCAATGAGTTTAAAAACATTTGGCTGAATATGAGCAGATGCTATTGTCCAAAACACCTCAGAGTTCATCCTGCTGCTTTGGTCAGCATCCAACACAAGTCATCAGTCAAGGAAAGACTTCCCCAGTGTGACTGCAGAGGGTTTACCATAAGATGTAAACCATTGGTGATCCCCAAATTGGTGTCATCAAACAACATCTAGATAAATGTGTACCAAAGTGATGGAGAAGATAGGAACTGCTCATGATCCAACACATACCACCTCATCAGTGAAGCATGGTGCTGGTAGTGTCATAGTGAGGGCATATATGGCTGCCAATGGAACTGGTTCATTTTTATTCACTCTGTGGTTCTCAAATACTTTCTGTCAAATTCAGTTTGTAAAATTTAATCAATTTTATCAGACTATCAGAAAAGAAAAAGTGCAAATGATTCTGTGGAATATGTGTTTTTTTTAGACCTAGCACAGTAACATTCCAAACTTTTTAAAACTAATAAACATGCTATGTTACTGGGGTGTAAGGTCTGCAGGTGACGCCTTAACTTGTTTGGTTTCAGGCTGTCAGTTGTTAGTTTTTAGGCAGAAAACACAAATGGGTCTTTCTTCATTTTTTCACGTATTCACCTTAAACCCCCAAGCTAGGGAGGCTTTGTCGTAATTCCAGTCAGCTACCATCACTTGCTTCACTTGCCTCTGGTGCCTCTGCTGTTTGTCTTTTCACCATCACAAACCTCCCCATGTCTGCCCCTCTGTCAGCTCTACACCGCTGTGTGTCTGTGTAGATTACTACTAGTTTGAGCCCTGCTGCCACTTAGTGACTGGACGTTTGTTGATTGTTCAAACACGAATAAAGACACTAATACTAAAACATCCACCTAACTAGTACTCTGTTTGAGAAGTAGTGTCTTCATTGATGAGGTGACATCTTGTTCTTTTCATTTTAAATCCATCGTGGTTGTGTTCACAACCAAAAACACGAAAACTGTGTTGATGTCCTAATTTGTATGGAACCGATTGTATCTCTGCTTAGGAGGTTGTTTCTGACTAACCTATCAGGAAATTATACATTTTGCAATTATACTTCCTCCTTGGACACATTAGCATAAATGTGTAACAGATGTGTCCTTCTTTGAGCACCTTAAATTGTGTTTTGTTCACAGCAGTATCCTGCTCTGTCCACTTACGATCCAATCAATCAGAACACACGCCAGGTTAGAAAAGCTCAGTGGATTCAAACTTAGAAACACGCAAGCAGATAAGCATCAACAAACCTAAAAAAACACATTATATTTATGTCGAGGAAGTTGAGTAAAGGAACGGCTGCTTAAGCAGGAAATATAATTCATTTTTAAAATAATGAATACATTCACTTTCTCACTATATAAAATCAGTTACTATTTATTATTGATCACTCATTAACGATCAACTTTACTGAGAGGCCAATTCAATCAACGCCACCCTGAAGTTTGAAGTTAAGGTATCTGACATTTAAACTTCCTCAACAACACTTTGGCTGCTCAGCAAAAATAAACACGTAACTTTTCAAAACTGCCCAACTATAAAATTGCCTTTAAAAAAAAAAAGAAAGAGACCGATAATAGTTGTAGCTGCTGTTAGTTGTAAAATGTGAATCATGAAGATTCATTTGAAGTTTGCAGTGTTTGTTTTAGGCTTAAGCGTTGTGAAATATTTGGGCAAGATGTATTTTAAAATGACGTCTGCATTGGGTGTGAGTGTCTGTCAGTGTCAATGACTATTTGCTGCATGTTCATTTCTAATCCATCCATGCGGACTGATTGACACGAACATTTGGGAATGTTTTAGCTGCACCCGTTTAAAACAAAACTCCCCTCAGCGGTTGAATCATTTCTAAAATCTTTTGCCATCTTCCAGTGTATTTATGTTATTGTAAGCAGTTGTCGTTTGACCAGTTTGATGGATCATTTAGAGCCCGCAGATTCTTTAACCCAAGATCTGATCTCATCGTTAGGATGATGTCATTGAACTCCACGAACCTTTTCTACTCAAACTGTTCAACTGGTTGTATTATTTGACAGAATGTCCTGTCGACACCTTCCTGAAATAACCACCAGTCGTCTTTCGGCAAAATCGACATTTTTGCTTAAATCATCCCCTTATAATGTTGACCACCTGTGGTAAAAACATCATTTCAGATGATCAAATCATTCCATTCTACCCCTTAAGACAATGGCCTGTGTATTTAATGTGACCAAAGCTGAGCAAAGGTTTTTGTGTTTCCTGAAAAACTTGAAAAACAATTACTTAGCTGATTATTTTAGAAAGGCGTCAATATAATGAATGAGAAAGATTTACTTTTTTTTCTAATGTTTGTGTAGTGATTTGGAGCTCATCTCATGTAATACAGTTACATTATATAACCTCCATAAAAAAACAACTTCATTCTCAGTTTTGTTGCTCAGTGATGCGTGTAGAGAGCTTTTCACATGACGCAGAGAGGGTGTGATGGAAAGAAATAAAGCATAACAGATTGCAATAAAGACTCAACAGTGATAAGCACTGGTGGAGATTTCACCTGTGTGTGAGCGCGTGTGAATCTTCAGGTTCTCCAGCCGTGAAAAGCTCTTGTTGCAGGTGGGACAGTGGTGCGGCTTCTCGTTTGTGTGCGTTCGGATGTGAATCAGCATTTTGTACCTATAAATACAGAAACAACAAAGAAACATTCACAAAGAGGCTTCACACATGAGGCACAGTGGCGTTTCAAACCACCTTTAATATCTTGCTTTCAAGAGTTTTAGATGTTCTGAAGTTCTTTAATAGTTTATCCTTTGGATTTTGGCTTCTTTTGTTCTCACTTTTAGTTCAGTTCTTGTACCTCTGTGGTTTCCAACCTATTTTTCTCAAAGTCACCCTTTCTTACTTCCAAGCCCCACCCTGTCCCTCACTATTTGCCACTGCATTCAACCCTTATCCCTTCATCAAAAGAACAAAAAAATAGTTAAAAACTCTTAATTTGAAAAGGAAAAAAGAAAAAGAACTGAATTATACAGAGTTTTAATGATTCAAATGGACTTGTTTTGGTGATTTGTATGTATATATATATATATATATACAGACAATAAGTTGGAAATTTCACCACCTCTGAGAAGACACACAGGGTAGTTCTGAGAAGATACAGAAGACACAGTTCTGAGAAAACACAGAACTGATCAAATGAAAACACAAGTAACATAACTAAACCCAAAAATCACAAAACATTATTTAACCTAACCCTAAAACACAAAAGACTTAAAAGAAACTAAGAAAGCACAGATCCTGACAGTGACTTGCTTGGTGGCTGCTGCCTCTGCCCTCTCATTAATCACTCAGCCTTCCAAAAGGTGTTTTGTTGCCAGCTTGGAGTTGTTTTGTGTCTGATTCATACGTTCAAGTTAAGCACCTTAAAAAAACCAAACATTCCTCTGATTATTGTCAGGCAGAAAAGCAAAGTCCAAAGATAAGATCTTGAGAAACCTGGAATGTAGGTAGGAGACAAATATTTAAAAAAGTTCATGAATTGTTATTTTTTTCAAGTGCAATGGATAGAGCTTAAAAAATCTATGAAATTGATACCAAAATTGTCTAGATTGGTAATGATATAAGGAGGTTATGGCAATTTTAGTCTAGAAAATTTGCTCTATTTTTAATTTTAATTTTTATTTTTTTTGGTTTAACATTGAAAACACCCAAAGTCTGTGATAAATCTGCAACAAACAAATAAATATAACTTCTTTAGATGAAATGTTTAGGAGAAGAAGAAAATAACATGCTCGCCTGCTATATGCCTATATTCATTATTAATTAATTTACAGAGTTGTAAAGTAGTACAAATACTTCTTTACTGTACTTAAGTAGAAATTTTGGGTATCTGTACTTTACTTGAGTAATTTTTTTTCAGCCTACTTTTTACTTCTACTTCTTACATT
>JAUBOC010000127.1:14169611-14179642 GCA_032275365.1 Anablepsoides cearensis | reverse complement strand
GGACTTGAAATTACGTCATTTTGTCCGCACGCCCCCAAGCGCAGGGGGCGCTTCTTCAACTATAAACTAGGCTTTAGGGTCACACAGCAAAAAAAAAATAAAAAATTCCCCCTGGGTTTTTACTTTTTTCACAGAATTCTGACTTTTCTGAGATTAAAGTCAAAACTCAGGAAAAAAATAATAATAGAAAATATGATATATATATATATATTATTATAATAATTATTAGTATTATATTAGGGGTGCAACGATACAGAAAATTCACAGTTCGGTTCGGTTCGACACTTCAGTATCACGGTTCGATATTTTTTCGATACAAAAATGAGAAATTTCCATGCCCTTTTTAACTTGTAATTTATTGAAATTAATAATAAACATTTGTTTAACCTCAAGGGTACAGTTTTAAAATTAAATGTTGCTGAAACAGCAAGTTTGTCAGTGGATCTGCACTTGACAATGCAGCCTGGGTGGAGTAGTTGAACACAGATCCACTGATCCTTCAAGACAAGTTGATACAATACATTTAAACAATCTGTATTGTTCCATACAAATGTGTATTGAACCTAAAGTTCTGTATTGTTGCGCCCCTAATAAATATTGTGTGTGGCCTTGTTTTTCCTACACTGTGTGGACAATTTACTCGAAAACACAGTCCTCCCCCAAATTACAGGTGGGGAGTTTGGTTTGGGACCAAGGTGTGAATTCAGTTCAGGTTCATTTCAGGGTCAGGACCTGTGAGGTTAATTTTAGGGTAAATGGTCAGGGTTAGGCTATAAAATTTACAAAAATTGAATGGAAGTGCACAATCCCCACGGGGATATACAAACCTGATCTGTGTACGTGTGCGTGTTTGCTCTGTGGCCCTAATCCTCTTCCGTGGAAACCTGTGCAACCTTTATGATTAAAATTTAACAGTTTTTTTCCTTATATTTAAACTATGCAAAAAAAACTCAACAATTAATGAATAAAAAAACTGCATTCAGATTCATCAGTCGGGATTTAAGATGCTTAAATGTATGTTTGTTGTGGTCCCTGGTTGTCTGGCCAGCTCCAACACACCTGATTCAAATGATAGAATTACCTCCTCAGAATGTTACCAGGTTTTGCAGAAGCCTGTTAATGACATGTTATCTAATCAGGTGTGTTGAAGTGTAGTGATGGGCAGATGAGGCCTTATGAGGCTTCAGTCTGAATACGACAGCAACACCTGCTGGCCAACTGACGCACTGCATTTCATTTTATTCTGCTGATATTTTAGTTTATTTCTAATAATGACTTTTTAATTTTGGGCCCTGTAGAATGAGTTTGGGGATCCCTGGCTTACTGAAGTGAACATCAAATGTTGATGTCTGTGTCTACCTTCTTCCATTGGCAAACCAGCTGACCATCTGCTGAGGGCTCAGGGGAGAGTGGCTTCTCTCTGTGCGGACTGATGATTGTGGAGGAGGGAAAGCTGAAGCCCCGCTGCAGGCTCCTGATGGGGAGGTAAAACGGATAGCCGCACTGAGAAGCCCCGCCTTCAGCGCTGTGATGATGAGGAGCTGCTTCCTAACAAAGAGGACAGAACATCTCAGAGGTCACAGTCTGGAATCACATTGCATCTACTTTTTTGCCTCTATTTTTTTCATGTTTGTTGTTTTATTTGTCAGAGCAGCCTGCAGTGGCAACAAGCAGCCGGTGTTACTTTGCTCGACTCACCCGGGAGAAGAGGTGTGGCTGAGGGCTGCTGCTGCTGTCCTGAGGGCACTCCAGGGGTGAGGAAGGACAGGGGGAAGATGGGGAGGAAGATGATGGGGAGAGGGAAGCGGCACGGTGAGAGGGGGGTGACAGGCTGAGGTCCATGGCGGGGGGAGTGAAGCAGGACCCGGGTCGCTCCTGACAAGACTGGGAATCTTAGATTGGAGAATAAAGTTTAAACATAATGAGGTTACTTTAGCCAGACTATTTATTCCCTGCAGCCACTAAAGACAGGTGATCGTGTAATTGCCTGCCTGAACATGCCTGATTGTTTGTCTGTTAGCAAAATATCTCATAAATCATTGGACGGATCTTAATGTAACACTCAGAAAGTAATCACTAGTTGTAAATCTACAACTGATTAACTTTTGGATTTAAAGCCATTCAAGATGGCCGCCACAGATAATCAGTTTTGGAAACACAAAAATGCCTCTAATTCAGTCTATTTTTCAGATAATAATCTAAAATTTGGTGGGGTAGCAGGTGGGACTGGCCCCCAACTGTTTATCTAAGCATTAACAGATTGATCAATCTACTTGCTTCAAATTTAGCAATTTACTATGTAAAGGCAGCTCTGTCTGTCTGTTAGCAAAATAACTCATAAACCACTGGAGAACCATCAATGAATCTTTCAGAGAGTAATCATTCTTGGTTCATCTACAACTGATTAACTTTTGGAGTTAATCTAATTTAAGAAGGCCATCCAAGCTAATCAACATTAGATAACACAGAAGTGGATCTAACTGAGCCCATTTAACAGACAGTGAGCTAAATGTTGGTGTGGTAGTAGCTGAGAGTCATCTACAACACACTAACGATGATATCTCACCATGGTTAGTAAGACGATGCATTTTTTTCTAAGGTTTGACCAAGAAAATGCTGTCATTTCTCAAAACAATTTCATGTTGCTGTCATGCTTCTTTTGTTACAGGCAACAGCCTCAAATCAGACAACCTGTGACTGTCTGGGAGCAGAACAGACCTGCCGATTATTGGATTGTCAGTATTAGATTACTGCAGAGAATCTACTTGTCGCATCGTTAAATTAACTTGCTGCTGCGTGGCATCATCATCATCGTCATTATTGTCATGTGTTCATTTGCAACAAGCTAGTCTCCAAAACGCTGCACGTCGCTCGTCAGTGTTCCTTGTTAACGGTTTACCTGGTGAGGAGGGAGGGGAGGGAAACGGTGTGCACTGCAGCCGAGGCCGTGAGGCGCTGAGAGGGCCACAGGTAGAGGACGGAAACATCCTCTTTCCCAGTATCACAGAACCTCGAGTTCTTCCAGAGGGCAGCTTCAAGTCCAGCGGCTCGTCCAGTGAAAGCATGATGGCTGCCTTTTAATGTCCTTCAGAGAAAAGAGAAAAGGGTTAACCAAAACCAACCAGAAGTGTCAAAAGTATTTACATTCATTACTTAAGTAGAAGTATACATACTAGGGTTTAAAAATACTTTTTTGGAAGTATCCACTCAAGCTTTTTACTCAAGTATAAAAGTACTGGTTTTAAAACTACTTAAAAAAGTAAAAGTAAGGAACACTTAAAAAAGCCATTAAGGATAAAAGCTTTGGCTGTGCCATAGCGTCTATTAGCTTTTTTAAAAAGTAAGGAGTAGAAAGTACAGATAATTGATTGAAAATGCGAGGAATAGAAGTAAAAAGTAGGCTCCACTAAAGTATAAATAACCAAAAAATTTTACTTAAGGGAAGTAACAAAGTATTTGTACTTAGTTACTTGACACATTTGAAACCAGGGCTCAGTTCAATTCAAGATGGCCACCCCAGCTAAGGAAACATAGAAAACAAGTTGTTTGGTGTGGTTTTAGTTGCATCATCTCCAACAACAAAGTCTTAAATCACTTTGACTAATTTTATTCAAAACTCTCAGAAAGTAATCCTTGTATTTACAAATTTTTAGGAGTTGTTACAATTGAAGGTGATTTGACCAGAGAAACACAAAAATGTCTACAATTAAGTCAAATTTATAGATGCCGAGAGTCATCACCACCAACACGAGTGTTACCGTTTTGCAGAAGAGCTCAGAATAATGTATTAGATTGCTCAAGGCACTATTTTTAAAGTTTGAGTAAAGTGGCTCTTTGCTACTAATATAAAAAACAGGTTTTGTTTTCGACTACAGGTTTTATAATGGCTTCTACATGTTATAACAGCTGATGTAATAGATGCCATCAGTTACTGCTGGTTTGTTGAATTCACAGTGGAATATTTGAACCACTAATATTAACCGGAGGAGTTGTCATTTTAGTTTGCTACTGTGTTCCTCTGTTTGTGTGGTTTTAATTCTGAGGCACAAAACAAGTTTTCATAATAGTGCTGTGATTTTAGTTGTTTTGATTCACTGCATGACACACGAGACAAAAAGCCATCCTGGTCCATGATTCATCTCGTGCTCCTATTAAACCGAATGACTAAAGACCCAAATATCTGCTTCAAAGAGAGAGCCTCGCAGGAGAATGCAAAGGAATGAAGCTGCAATAAACTGTTGAACCTGCAGGAAAATAAATGGCTCACAGCTGTGGGCAAATATGACACAAAATACACGTTTTCAGGTTTTTGAGCCTCCAGGGAAAATTACGGTCAACTTTTATTTTATTTTATTTTATTTTATTTTATTTTATGCTCTCTCTCACACCACTACATAAAAAACACACAGAACATCAGCTGAATATGTTCTCACATCAATTGCAGTTCATTTTGTCTTTTTACTTTGTTGATTACATTGTTTGTTGTTCAACTATTAACCATTTCAGCACATGATTAAAGACCTGACAATCAGAATGAAGAGACACAGATCCAGAAAACCTTTAAATCAGTTAAATTGTTTGCGTTTAATATGAACAAAAGTAAATGGTTTTAGAATCATGTTTGGCTGCATTGAAATCATTGTTTTAAGATGGCAGATGCTTGGCCTAGCCATTAGCTTGCTAATCTGGTCAGAATTAAACCTAATTTCTCCAAACTGAGGTGGTTCAGTGAGTTACCTGCAACAAGTAAGATATTAACTATTAATAGCATTTTCACTGAAGCCCACTTTAATAGAGCTGAGCTGACGTTGATGTTACTTTGCAGCATTTTGTTCTCCGGTCCTCATGAGCAATCCTGTTTTCTTTCATAAGACTCAAGAATGAAATTTCCCCTGAATGAAAAAAACAACTAAGAATGTCTCAATTTTTCACTATTTTTTGCTTGTTTACTCTAATAAATAAACAACAACATTGTCACTGTCTGGTGCAAATTGGTCCACCATGCCTGTTCTAATTCAGAGCTAACACTTTCAGCCTTCAGTCAGAGCTGCAACAGTTTGGTTTCAACTTGAAGGATGAAAGACAAAATAAAGTTATTTGATCAAAACTAGGAACCTTTTTCTTTACTTTTAGCTGAAACTTTACACTCAGAGAGCCCCTAAACTGTTTTCCGGCGTCTGTTTTTTCTGAACTGCAGTTTTCACTCAGCGTTTGCTTCCTAAGTGGCGCCAGACGTGGGTTCCCGTGTTGTTTTGTGACACAGCTACAGAAACCTGGACCCGGCGTCCCTCTGCACGGTCCCCCTAATGACAGATGGCAGTTGGAAGCGCTGGTGATTTACATCTGCTCTCTGGACTCGAACCGGCAACCGTCCAGCTTTACACATACACCTCTTCGACTTCCTAAACTCGCCGTCGCCACAAATTCTTCCACAATCACCGAAACAATCCCACCGACATAATATAAGGCAGAGGCTAAACCACAATGAAGTCAGTGTTTAGGTCCGACTGCGGCCTCGCCAGCTACCTCACCGCACTGGTTTCTCATTCCACAGCGACCTCGCTGACTTTTCTCATGCACACACACACACACTCACAAAGAGGCATATGGACTCAGGCATGCATGCAGACCAGATTCTCACATGCAAACACGCACAAGACTCAAAACCTCCAGCAGCTCCTCCCTTATTTTTCCCTCGATGATTTGTGATTGGGCAACAGGCCCAGGCCCTCTTATGGACCCCCGCTGTGTAACAAAACACTGACTTTTACTGGGCTGCTCTCAAATGTTGTGCGTGTACATTTTTCCTAACAATTTATATAAACATTGATATCGTCCTCTGCTATAAGAGCCCAATTATGTTTTTGCGTGTGTGTATATGTGTGTCTGTCTGTTAGCAAAGTACCTCATGGACCATTGAAGGTATTCCAATGAAACTTTCAGGAAGTAATTATTGAATATACATCTAGGAGTGATTAACTTTTGAAGCTGATTCAATTCAAAATGGTTGCCACAGCCAACCCACTGTCAGCAACACAAAAATGCTCATAAGTCAGTCCGTTTTACAGATATGAACCTAAAGTTTGGTATGGTAGTAGCTGAAACTGATCCTCAACAAGCACTTTGAGCTCTAACATAATGTGAAGGAGTTTTACTTAAAATCGTAGCATCGACTTTTGGAGTCAACCCTTTTTTGCTGTTAGCGAAACATCTCGTGAAACAACAGACAGTTTGTAATGAAACTTTCAGAAAGTAGCTAGTGGGTGTCCATCTACAACCAGTGGATTTTTATCGCCAGTCCAATTCAAGATGGCCACCACAGCTAACGCCTCTTAAAAATCACAGGCTAAAACCTGTAGCATTAACTGCTAGAGTCAGTCCTTTTTGTCTGTTAGCCAAATATCTCATGAACCGTTGGACGAGCTCTGATGGAAAAAGTGCGGCCGACAAACATTCCTTTAAAGAATGTTAGGCTTCTCATTATAGAAGGAAAATTACATGCCCATTTTTTTCAAAACTCTGCGAAAGTCATCAGCGATGTTGTAACTTCAGCTGCACAGTCCTCCTGAGGTGTTTACAGTCCGCAAAAGTTTCCTAAGGAGTTGGAATTGATCCTGATTTTAGTGTTTAAAACAAAAATTGACTCAAGGTGGAGAACAAAACGAGCCAAAAGTCCTCACCGTGCATTTACCGTGGGTCTGACCACGCCTGGCGTCTGACAACTGAAGCTGATAGTGCCAGCACTCCAACACAGATTTTTTTTATATATATATATATATATATAAATAAGACAACAAAAGGATGTGACACCCTCCAAATCCCATGTGACATTTTCAGACTCACACTCAGGTATGACCCACACCAACACACACTGATCAGGGAGGCTTTCCACCTCCTCACAGGAAACATTTGCTTCCATGCTGCCCTGGTCCGGCCTCTCCCACCCTGTTATTTTTTTACTTCCCTCTTTCTCCTCTTCCCTCCCTCCCTCTCTCTCCTTCCTGTGGTTTTCCTCTCCCAGTCCTCCAGCAGAGCATACCTCTCCTGTTCCGTGCTCCTCCCACTCCGTTTCACTTCCCCGCTGCGTTTTCTAACTCCATTCTTCCATTTCTCACCAGTTTTGTGGTTTTGTTTTGGTCTCACTATAAAGCTGTTGCCTTGCCTAAAGCACTTTCCACTTTATGTGCATAATATTCTTCTCAGCTGTTTTTTTTTTTTCATTTCATTGAAAGAGATTTTTTTAAGAGGTAAAAGAGGGAGGTGTTTTAGAAAAGAAGTTAGATTTGATTTTTGTCCTGAAAGCTGAGAAACAGAAGGGGAGAGGTGGGATGACAGCCGGCCCCATCACTCCTATTAACAATGTCAGCTCTTATTTTTTAGGACTTATATCCTTTGATCTTTCCAGCCCACGTCCTTTTAAGGTATTACGCAACGCCAATGCAACAGGGAGGATGACAGCAGGCTTTGTTGTTGTAAGTCAGAGGCGCACCGCACACACAGGCAAGAAGAAAGCCACTGGCTGGGAAGACTGAGAAGTGTGTGTCTGTGTGCAGAAAAAAAAAAGCTGGAATTATTTGAAACCGGACACCTGTTTGAAGAGTAGTGGGCAGAAACACCAAGACAACGATTGGTGTTAAAAAAAAAACAAGGTTCGACATGAAAGAGAGATGTGAAAACAACAGGAGGTGCTAAAAACGCCACAAATTTCCTGTAAGAGGAGGGTTTAAAAAAAGATTACAGTAAAATATATAGTTTTGTGTTTATAAAGGGTTAGATGTTTTTTGGTTTTTTTTTTTTTTTTTTTTGGTTTTGTTTTATCCTAAACAGTGGGGTGAAGTGGGGTTTGGTGGAGAAGTTAGCACTAATGTCTTACATCAGGGCTATTCAACTGGAGGCCAGTGGGCCACATCCGGCCCGCGAGTGACCAAAATTTGGCCTACCAATTGTTTCATTCATCTCTTAAGCCCAAGCCCCTGGTTTTCTACTTTAATTACTATAAGTTCCTATAGTTAAACATAAACATGTGTGGTATCTACAGAAACATCAGAATCTTGGCTACAAGCTGGTAAAAACATTTCTATGAACATTCAAGACAGTTAAAATTACAAGCAGTTTAAGATAAAACTATGAAAGTGAAAAAACTATTGGTTTAAAAATTTGGCGAGTCAGAGATGTAAAAATAATATTTGTGTTACATAAGAGGCAAAATGTGTCCTACATTCAGCAAAAATATTTACCTCATTCAGGAAATAGGTTTTGGACTTTTCCACTTTTCAAAAATATTTAACTTTATTTAAATATATTTTCCTACACTAAGATCTTTTTTCCTTCAAAAACATTGTTCTCTTAATTAGCTGTAGGAGGCTTTTTCTATATTTGTCCTTTTGTGCTAATTTTAGCTACACTATACCTACCATTCTGCTACTTTTAATAAATTTTGTTTACATACATTGTTTAGCCACTTTTAGCTATCCTTTTTAATGTTTTAAACAGAATTTGATGCTGTTAGCTTTTAGCTATCATTTTGTTACTTTGTAATTTACACAGCTTTTTTGTTACATTTAAATGTAAATTTGATATTATTAGCTTTGAGTTAACTTTTTGCTGCATTTAGGATTTTGCTTTTTTTTAGCTTTTAGCTAGTATTTAGCTCATTGTAGCTATAAGTATGTTTTTGTTACTTTAAACTTGTAAGAATTTCTTTTATTTTTTTTACAGTTCTGCTGCTTTAGCTTTTAGCAAATGTTCTGCGCAATAAACCTTTAGCCTCTTTCCTGTTATTTTAGCTGTTTTTGTTTGATTTTTTTCTTCTCTTAGCTAGTGTATTATTCACTTTTTTAGCTTTGAGATATCTTTCTGTTACTTTTTGCTTTTCCTTTGGCTTATTTTAGCTACTTTAGTTCTCTGCTTCTCTTAGCTTTAACAACTCAGGTTCAGCTTTCACAGCCTCAACTATAGTTTTGTGTAAAATGCAATTTCTATTACATTCAAATTTTCTAGTTCCGTGAGAGCACAAAAAGCTGCATCAACAGATGTAGCACTTCATAGCCTGGTCCGTCCATCAAGATTATTATGTTTCTGCCAGAATAATCATCCATTCATCCATTCATCCATCCATCCTCTATACCCACTTCTTCCTTTCAGAGTCACGGGGGTCACTGGTACCCATATCCAGCAGTCACTGTGTGAGGGGTGGGGTACACCCTGGACAGGTTGCAAGTCCATCACAGAATAACCATATAATATAAAACTGATAAATGTTTATCAAAAATAACATTTGCAGCAACTTTTGTGACTTATTTTAAGATTAGAGTTGTTAGACAGCAGCAATCCACTTTTGTTCAGACTAAATGCTAGCTTGTTGTTTTGGTCAGAATTAGGTTTTGTGAGCTTTCTACAACAGGTAAGATATTTACTGATCATAACCTTACAGAGGATGTCAGTTTAGAAGACTGAAAGTATTTCTTTAAGTTTCGGAAACAAAATCATTAGTTTGGAATTTTCCATCTCAGTGACAAAAACAAACCAAAAAAAAAGATTTATTGTGAAATGTGATTTGTATAACGTCGTGTCTGATTCATGCTGTCCATCCCATCCTTTCAAGACCTTCCTTAATGATGTAAAACGCGATACCGAGAAATGTAGAGTGAGGAGTGGGTGTATGGCGCTCCCACCCTTTCCTCTCCTCACACTTTCCCCATTATTTGTCTCGGTTTTCCCCTCCCTCTGCCTCTCTTGCGTCTCGACAGCTAAGTGATGCAACTCTGCAGAGCAAGTCTGCAACAGCCACCAGTGGAGGCTGCAGTCTCTCCAGCTCTGACTCTGGCGTCTTCGCCACTTAGAAAGGGAGTGGTGGCGGCTGTCAGGGCCAGGGGAGGGGGGTGGGGGGGGGGGGCGAACCTCTCAAGACAAAGATTGTGGAGTTTTTCACTGGAAACAATGTTTTACCCAGATTCATAAGGCACGATCAGGCATTTCACAATACTTTGTAAAAGACAATAAGGAACTATATGATCAATGTGAAATAGCAA
>JAUBOC010000127.1:14130233-14147509 GCA_032275365.1 Anablepsoides cearensis | reverse complement strand
TTTAAAAAACTGTAAAATTTAAATTATGTGTTAAGATCAAGGTCAACCTCAAACATGAGGTTCTCTTAATTTATTTGATGCATTTAAAATGTATTTATTTAGTGGTTCATTTATCCATTTCTGCTTTTATTTCTAATTATGTCAGTTTCCATCCTCCATACTGCAGAACTTGGAAGAGGTAATTCAGTGACTGAATCAGGTGTGTTGAAGCAGGGATAAACATAAAACATGCAGGGCTGCGGCCCTCGAGGACTGACTTTGGACACCACTGGTTTAGATTGTTAATAATCTAGTAGCATCTAGTTTCTTGACGTCATTGGCATGTAAAGCTCTTTTTTTTTTTATTAAAATTTAAAGTTATGCTTCTGTGAACCGGAAGCACTGATTTAATTTTAAAGTGGTGAAAATGCATTAGGGGATCACTTTGAAGCCTGACAAGTTGTGGGTCAACATCCTTTGCGGAGAAGAAAAATATGTGATCTTCTCATGGTCTTAGCTTTATTTTTTTTTTTATTTGAGAGAGGGAAACAGTGTTTCTTTAAAACCCTAGATGTTAAGGCATAGTCTCTTGGCATTAACAGGGTGAACTGCTTTTCATTTCATATGAAGCCTGTCCATCATTTAGGCAGCTCTCCTCAAACATCTTTTGTCTTGTGTTTACACACTCTGTTTTCCCCTCATCCTCCACATGTGACCTAACCTGTGTTCTGGCTTTAGGTTACACAAGAGAGATGAGTTCACAGGTGCTGGCCTGTTATTACATCATAAACGTTAAATGTTTATTGAAAGATGTTCGGCTCATGTATGTTAAACACACTCTGCTTTCAGTTAATGTTATGTTTTTATATTTAGTGCCCATTTTTGTTATGTTTAACTTAAGTTACATCCCAATATATTTTACCACTTGCACCTGTCTGAAGACGTTGGGGTTTCTGCTGGACCATGTACTTGTTTGTTCAAGGTTTCCCAGCCTCTCATTGTTTTTAATCTCCAAAAGATTCTGTAAAGAACATAAACACATATTATTGTAGAAGACCTCTGATATAATATGTACTTTTAGATCATCAATGTTTGATCTAATCTGTTGATTAAATAATTATGGGAGTGACAAGAAATTTGAGAAAGCAAGGATGGAGGAGAAGGAAAATCAGGTGGAGAAATCCAAACCTGACTGCCCCCCCTGCCTCTTTTGCTTTCTTTTCTTATCTATCAACCCTCTTCCTCCCTCCCTCCCTGCAGGTTTGACCAGTACGAGTCATTCGACTCGCGCATCTCTGCTCTCTCCTCCCGAGATCTCTACAGATCTGGCGGTGATAGCTATGGTTTTGGGGATGACCGTGGGGACAGCATGCTGCTGAGTCAGCGAGGAGGCTCCGGCTTCGGAGGGGGAATTGGGCTAGGGGGAGGGGGAGGCTTTGACGGTCCCTCCTCTTCCTATGGAGTCGCAAAAATGCGACAGAATATGAGGGAGTCCTTTGCCAGTGGCCAGGGAGGCGGTTCTGGAGGCGGAGGATGGGCTGGAGCAAGCCGACGATCCCCCAGAAGGGGTGGAAGTGCTGGGGGTCGAGGAGCTGGAGGAGGGTTTGGAAGCCGCAGGCCTGACCCCACTCCCTTAGGTGGAGGCTTGCGGGGAGCCGGCAGCGGTGGCCAGTCCCACCGTGGCCGCTCTCCAGGAGGTGGTAGAGGCAAGCTCCCATCCCTCCTGTCCAACCGTGTGTACCCTGAGAGTGCTGGCTTCCAGGGTCCTGCTCCAGGGCCTCACAACTTTCCTGGGAGGCATATTGGAGGGGGCCCATGGGGTGGCCGCCAGCGAGGCCGCAAGAGACCCCTCAACAAAGTAAGTACCTCCAGCCAAAAGATAAAAAATCAGACACTGGGCAAAAAGTTAACCCATTTCTGATTTCCCTCAATTTTGTTTTCACATTTGACATAAATAGTTACAGTTCAGATTCCATCAATGGACTGTAGTCTCATGGAACTGCTCTGTTTTCACAGTAAAACTGATGATTCTTTCCTAATGCTTTTTTAATTTATTTGTCATTTTACCCCAGTAGTCCTGTGTATTTTAAAGAAAAATTAGCTTTGTGAAGTAGTAGTATTCATATCCTTTTATTTAACCAGGAAAATAACTCATTGAGATTAAAAAACTCCTTTTTTCCCCCCCCCAAGAGTGACCTGGCCAAGACAGGAGTATTTGAAATGAAACATTTGTGAACCTGCTTTTAAACTTGCAGCGCAGTATTTGAACATTATTCAAATCATTACTCAAATGAGTACACACAGTACTGTTCTGACCCATGGACATCAAAATAAATTGATATTTCACAGTAGCAGGATGAAGCTACAGAAAAAGCTTGTGAAACAAGCACTTTTATATAAATTATGTATATTATATAAAAAAAAGTTTAGAATATAATAGTTCTGCACTGCAAGTTTACACTATAATTTTTAATTTTTTTTTTCTCTGCTGAGCTGTTTGAACCTTTTGAGTGCAAATAAGTTGTTTACTGTAGCAGGTAAAACCTCAGCGTGATGTTCAGAAGAAGAGAAAAACTGATGAACCAGAATCAGTGACAAAGGAGACAGAGGCTGATGCATCAGAGACTGCAAAAGGTATCCAAGTCTGGAGTGATGTTTTAGAGCTTAATGCCCCAACAGTATTTATACTCTCTGTGGTTCTTTTAGCAGAAGAACCAGTAAAAAATGGTGAACAGAAACCAGAGGCCGTCACTGGGGTGAGTAGGTGAAATTTGATGGCAGTGTGACCCTTCAAGTTGGATTTTATAAACTGAGCTTGTCTGTGTTTACCATTTACAGGATGCAAAGCCTCCAGAAGAAGGAGATGCTGGTGAGTTTAAATAAAGTGGCTTTCCTTCTTCTTTTAATTTAATACTATAGATTATGCCTGAGCTGAATTGGTTTCAATCGTGTTTTTTCTGACCGTACTTCTTGTGCTTCTGATCAGCTACTCCCAAGCAGGACGAAAAGAAGAAACCTCAAGGAAAACAGACTCCGACTCAGAGTCAGGAGAAGGAGGCGAAGTCAAAAGCAAGAAAACGGAGTGGATTCTTGGACAGGTAAGGGAAAAACTACAAATAATTTTTTTTTTTTAAACATTACCCCTTTGTTTTGTCAGTTACCATGATTTTAGATTAATATGTTCTGATAGACACTTGGTACAAAATTTAGCTCTCTGGATAATTTGTTACATCACATTCTGTAACATTTAATTTCTGCTGGTGTCTGTCATTTGTTTAAATGCCATTTAGTTAAAAAGTACTAATTTAATTTAATTTACTTTGACTTCATTTTTCTCTCAGGATGAAGTTTGTTTGTTCTGTGTGTAAGCTCCGTACGTTCTACAAAGACGAGATGGATGCTCATCTTGAAAGTCGCTTTCACAAGGACCACTTAAAATTCCTGGGCACCCACCTGTCCAAGCCCACCTTAGACTTCTTACAGGTGACGTTGTGCATTTTTGGTTTATTTATTTATCTGTTGGGCAACACTTTAAATTGGTTGACAGATGAGGTCAGGCAGCAGTCTACTAGCACATTGATGAACAGGTGGAGAGAAAGGGAATGCAATTCTGATGCAAAATGAAATATTAAAGTTAATTTTACTACAGCTAAAAATTTAAAGATTTTTTTTTTTTGAATTTTGTAGGAGTATTTGAACAACAAAATTAAGAAAACAGTGGAAAGGATCAGCCACATGGAAAACCGCACTGCTATCATCTGTCAGGCGTACAAAGACCGGGACCTTACCAAGGGTAAGCAGCAGCTTTGTTTGGACTGATGCAGCTCAGACCAGAAATGATGTCACTTACAGAGATCTTCTCCAACCTTGTAGAGCTCGGCATGGAGCACTTTGTGAGGAAGGTGGAAGCAGCTCACTGTACTGCGTGCGACATTTTCATTCCCATGCAGCCACACCTGATTCAGAAACACATCAAGTCTCACGAGCACAACTACAACAAGAAGGTATGATGACACCTCCAGTGCTGAACAATATTTACTGCTCATAAACTAGCTAATGTGGAGTAAATGATCAGCTGAGAGAGAATTAACATGCCATTAGCTGTATATGATCTGTCTGTCTTAATGTCAGCCTGTTTTATACTTTTTTTTTTTTTTTTCTCCACACTTTTTTGAGTGGTATTAAGAATTTGCATGAAATTGTTTCCATACTAATGTTTGCTTTTTATGTACTAGATCAAAGTCCTGCACTGCCAAATCACTCCTGTCTATTTGCATTAAACCTGTTGTATTTATTATATTCAAGGGTATGATGGTGCAATCCAACTGGGACAGTCTGTCGGTCGCTCGTAGCATCCTTAATCACAAAATCATCAGCAAGAAGCTGGAGAGCTACCTTAAGGTATGTTGGATTGACATTTTGTCAGACGATATCATCAGAAAGAAATAAAAAAAATTAACAGAGGGACTTCGCTGTGTTTTGCAAATAAAAACAGGAGTTGCATTTGGCAACCATTTTTACTCTTTACTACACCTGCAAACTATCAAAGCCCATTTCCGCCATGAAAGGAAAAAATAAAAGCCCAACAGGAAGTCATAATTTCGACTTTTAAAGTCGAAATTATGACTTTTATTCTCGTAAGTAGCAACGATTTTAAAAGTCGAAATTATGACTTATTCTCGTAAGTAGCTACGACTTAAAGTTGAAATTATGACTTTTATTCTCGTAATTACAACTTTAAAAGTCGAAATTATGACTTCCTGTTGGGCTTTTATTTTTTCTTTCATGGCGGAAATGGGCAATAGCAAACTGATTGTTGTGCTCTTTCCAGTTTATATTTGTTCAACATTTAGTTTAGGATGTTTATTTTTCTGCACTGTTTTCATTCAGGGCATGACTTGGTTAGTTTCTTTTATTATTGTATATAAATTGTTAGTTTTAAAAGGAAAAAAAAATCAAATTACAAACTTCTTATGTGCAATATTCTGGTTAATCATTAGCTGAAGCTGATTTTAATTGGGTAGATTTCAAATTTTGCTTTCATTTAGCATGACCCTTATTTTTAATCAGCAATCGGGTTTAGATCGCTTATCTTTTAAACATTTTTTAAAATTACTATACATTTTGTCATTTTCAGGGAGAAAACCCATTTGCTGATAACCAGGACAACCAGGATCCAGAGGATTCTGTTGCAATGGATGTGTCAGAGATGGAGTTAACTGGTGAGACAGCAGATGATCAGACAACAGGCACCCAAGTCCAAGATGAACCTGAGGGAGAAGGAAAGGAAGGAGGGGCAGACAACGAAGGGACGCAGGAGGAAGCAGCAACAGCAGAACCACAGGAGGAGTCAACAGTTGCAGCAGTTGAGAAGGAGGGGGAAGAAGCTGCAGGAGAGGAGGAAAAGATGGAGGAAGATGAGCACGAAATCGTGGGCGCTGAAGGTTTTGCTCTTGGAGAGGAAGAAGAGGATGAAGGCTATGTTGTTCATGATGAATTTGGTGAGGAGGGATTACCGGGTGAGCAGGAAGACAATGAAGGTTGTCTTGTGGGGGATGATGAAGTGTGACTTTAGCAGCTTTCCTTTTTTATTTTGACCAGTGGTGTCGTACACCCGTACTGTTCATTTAAGGAATATTAAATGTACATACCTCCTCTGTCTTTTGCTATGTGAATTCTTTTTCTTCTTTCAATTGGCAAGGATTTTACAATTTCTTCATGCTAAGATTTAAATGGGGAGAAAATACATGTTGAAAGATACACATAGGACTAAATGTATGCATGATTGTCTACCAAAATCTTTATTTAGAGATTCTCTGTGGTCTCGTTTTTCTAGTCTTAATTCTCAATTAACTGCTTTTTTTTTTTTTTTTTGTGCAAAAAAAATTGATTTGATCTATACTTGTAAACTTTGAGAAGATGATAACTTAGTCATATTTCTTATGTAAAATCTTTGTTCCAAAAATATTCCCTGTTCCTTTTTGTGAAACCTCTGTTTTGAATTTTCTGTTTGAGATCCTGAATGCTATATTTCCTCAGTTTTTGCAGTGTTATAGCATTTAGTACTGGAAATAAAAAATGAATGAATGTATGGTTTTTCCGAAATTTAGCCCCAAAAAATTGCAGCAAGTTGAGCTTTTTAACCTTCCATTTTAAAAGCAAGGTTGTGGGGTGAGGGAAGTGTATGCTAAATGTTTGGAGTACAGTCATTTGTTTCACCGAAGAAATAAACTTGTTAATTACAACCCTTTCTTTTGTCTGCCATCTTTCAAATCAAATTAAGATACTACTTTGATAAGTAGTTTTTAATCAAAGGGGTTTTGTTACATTATTTTGTTGCAACACAATTTTTTTAATGGTTTTATAAAATACCTTTTGCATGTATTTGCAAATTCTTTACACTTTGTGTACATCAGTCTCTTAACACCATAATTACTTGGTGCTGCTTTAATTTTGGTTTACCAACCCAGATTGTGGTTTATTAAAACACATTTTATATTGGCAAGTTTGAAATATTGGATGCAGCAGGTGCAAACACTTTTTACTTAAAACTAAACCTTTTATTCTGTTTCTTGATTAGTTTTACGTATTGAATTTGTTTTACTAAAACCATTTTGAAAGTCGGTTTTTGTCAAATATCAGTCACCTGAAGCATCTGGTGAAATAATACCAAAACAAAAACGAACAAGTAAGTCAGTATGCAATTAGATTTTAAACTTTAGAAAAGACTGGGTACTTGCCTTCGGTTTCCTATCTTTAAGGTAATGTGCGTCTTTTGATTTGCTTGTTTTGTCCATTTTAATTAATAAAACTACAACCTTTTTTTCCGTCTGAAATCGTTACAAGGTATTGCATGAGCTCACTCGTGGGAGTGGGAGGAGTAGTTGGTGAGTGACATTTCGACTGACGCACGCTCAGTCTGCCCCCTTGCGTCTGACGTAATTGACGTAGCTCGGGACTGTTTGTTCTGGATTTGGGCGAGGAAGGTCTGCGAACACTGACAAGCGACTGAACAAGGTAAAAATAGCTGATAATATCTTTGAGTAGATGACAGCAGTGCATGAAACAGAAACATACAATCGCGGGGAACAAGTGAGGGGTTTATTGTGGTCACCGTTGCTGTATTTTTCGCGCTGTCAGTGAGTGCTTCTGAAAGCGGAGCATGAGCTGTCTTCGCAGGCCTTGCACCGGTTCGGGTACACGAGATAAAAGCTGTTTTATCTTTTATTTATTCGCGGTTAGCTGTCCTCGTGCAGAATTGGTGTCGTATCTTGTTATTTTAGATACGTTTATAATGGTAACTTTAGTGTCAGTGGGTATCGTCGCTGTCAGTGTACATGTTAGCTGCAGGTCGGTATCGTGTTAGCTAGGTAGCTGCTATGCTGTTTGTTTGTAGCCCCGTAGGCCGTATTCGTGACATAAGTTACGTCCTATCGGTTGCGTAGATTATGCGCGATGGCGCAGAAACTCGTATGAAGCGTGGCGTACGTCATTTCGAGAATATCAATCCGGTCAAAGTTGTATTCTGAAACGGTGTTTACGTGCAGAGCTGTCACTTGTTCACATAGAACATGGCGATCTGCTGGTGTGGAAGGTTAGCAGGGGAAAGACGTGTATTATCGTGGATTTCCCTGAATTTGTTGTTTGTGTTAAGTACCACCAAATATGTGTAAGTTAAAGATTGTAAAAAGGTTATTGGAGATTACATTTACAACTGGTTGTTTAGTCAAATTTTTTGTTCGTGGTTTCGCTTTTTCTAGTTTGGCCGCTACTCTGCTTTTAAATCCAGCCGATTTGTTTTTGCGCTACAGCAACACTTTATGCTTTTGACTATGCTGTTATTACCTTGCAACAACAGCATAGTAAAAGCTACTATTATGTAATCCACACACACATGAATGTGTATGAAGGACAGCTTGTGTCTGGTGTTTAAAATCTTTGGACTTGTTTTATTTTTTTTACTGATCTTATTAATGTAATGTATATTTGTTTTTCATTAATGCTTATATAGTTTGATGAGATCGTTTAGCACTCTTCAATAAATGACACCTTTATCAGATGTAGCCATTGTATACTTTCATCTTAATGTGCAATATGAAATTAAAACAAAAGTACTTCAAGTTTTAAATATAAGCTTTTAGTCACTGAAGTCTTAAACAATATTAAAGGAGAACTATGTTTGACCAATGAAGACTGTCTTTGCATTAAACAGGACTGAAAGAATTTGCTACTAACAGTTTGTTGTGTATTTATAGTGTAAAATTGTCATCTTTCTTTTTTTACATTTAGCTTCCAAGGAATTCTTGGAATCTTTGTCTTGATTTAATAGATTGCTAAAGGTCTTTCAGAGTTTTCCTTTGGACTTTGACTGATTTTTTTTTGATCATTTTCTATTCAGAACCTGACCCATTTTTTGCTTTTTTTTATTTGTTAAGTCACTTTACTTCTATGAACCCTTCAGTCGTAAAATGACTTCTAAACTCAAGTGTTAATCCAGTGTTTTCTGTTTATAACTGTCACAGAGACACTCATTCAGTTGAATCTATGAAAATGATATAAGACTTTAACAGACTTAATGTATATTTTTGTGCCTAAAATGTGATTCCCAAAGAGCTTTGTTAGCTGAAGTTTGACATTTAGTAAACAATCGATTGAAGGGTGATGCAGTTCTCTGGTCCTGGTTCAGGTCTGTGTTGAATTGTTTTCCCTGTTTTTTAAAAATTCAACTTTTAGATGCTCTTCATTTGTGGTACATAGAATTTTTAAATGTATTTAAAAAAAATTAGCCATGACACTTCTTTTGTCCTCCACTTGTTTGTTACTTTTACTCATTTTTAAGCACAAACTGCACAATATGCGGTCATGGTCAAGTACCAGGACTGAACAAAATTTTAATGTTAGTTTGAAACAACCTGCATTTGACATTTTGTTTTTACTCATGTATTTGTTTCTCAAAGGTGGGACACTCAGCATACTATCTCTGTGTTGTGGTTTCCTTGCCCCCCAGCGTCGCACAGACAAACCTCTCTTCTTACGTAAGGAGACGGCCACCTTACCGACTAAGATATGATCACACTAGTCGATTAAGACCACAGTGGCACAGCATCAAACATGTAAGTTTCTAAAATAATATTTTCTCCTCTTAGGATAGGTTTAAATATGTACAAGGTTTGACATCTTATACAAGTTAGTAACTGCCCCTAGAGTTGTACTTTATCTAAATGATGAGCTGTTGGGAAAAGTCAGCAAAATTTCCTTGCTGCTTTTAGCATAAATGTTGCTTTTTCCGTTTTTATATATCCAGAATGTCACAGAATTTGATATTAATGTGGATCCAACAGATTTGCTTCTTTTCCTAACATTTGAAGTATTTTACACACTTTTCAGTGATGTTCACATAGTGCTGGACAATAATTTGATATCAATATATAGCGCAACAAAAAATGTTTCAATGACGGCGACATAACCTTTAAAGAAATTTGATGGTATACATCAATGTGTGCATGACACCACAGGTTCAGTGGCAGTGCTCAGTGCTGCCACTCTGTTTACACCATACTGACAATGCTAGTGCTACCTACGCACAATGGATATATGTGCCAAAATTAGCTTAACAGAGGTGAGTAAAAAAGCATCAACAGGGGAAAAAGCAGCAGAAGAAATAGTTAAAATAGAAAAGACTACTGTAATTCAGTCATGTGGAGGTGGTTCGGGTATCGAAGGTCTGATAAATGTCAGCTTTTAGTCTGTTGTAAAATGTGTCATAGAGTGAAGCCCACTCTCAGCAGGAACACATCAAATCTGTTCCACTGTCTGATAAAGTTCCACTTGATAGAACATTCTGAGAGTACGAAAATGAAGCACCATAAAAGTTTAAACCCTTTTCCTAAAACATCACCATCTCCCCGTCAGCAGCTGTGTAGAGCAAATTGAAACAGACGCTGCAAAATGCAGACCTGTATGGCAAGCAGTTTTGGCATTTAATCTGCTTCAACACATTTATATTCCAGATCTAGGGCTGTGCGATATGGCCTAAAATCAATATCATATTATTTGACCAGTTCACCTCTATAACAATAAATGCACAATAACTCTTACCACCCCCCACCACACACAATAGTATAGTATAGTCATAACACTATACACTGTGTCCATGTTCTTTGTGAAAGTACACACTTTAGATTTTGAACAGCTTTTCTGTAGTTTATATTTGTCATTTTAGTGTTTTTAATATACTTAATGAAAAATTTTTTTGGCAAGACTTGAGTCAGATATTGTTATACAAATATTTAACCATCTCCATAACTTTTCAGTGCAGAAAAACACAATGTATAATTTTATTTAAAAAAAATGTTTTTTTGTACTGCACAAAATAACTTAAATATATATATTTTTTATTTGTTAGACTTTATTATCTATTAAAGTAACTATTTATCTATTAAAATAACTATTTCTTTCAAAAGGTTATATTATTTAGAGAGCTCATGTAATCGTTTAATATTATTTATTCTTCATATTCGATCATTTATTGAATCACAAAGCAGTTCAATCACAGTATGGTTCTTAATATAAGCAAGCTATATTGTGAAGAATGAAATTGTTTTATGACTAGAAATATTAGTTAATTAGGATATCTCTAATATTTTTACTAGTATAAATGATGTCAGATTAAGTTGTATGGAGGCTCCAGTTCAAGATATCTGCAATAAGTTACTGACTACCTGAAACATATATGTATTTCAGATATTAACAATGTAATTATAACTAGTCATGAAGTTAATGTGAGAGGATTAAATCTAACTTTAGCCATTACTTCAACAAACTCTTTCACAGTAAAACAAGTTATGAGTTTAGTAAAGATGTTGAAGCTGTGTTTCCTGAACTGGATATTCTTTCAGACAAAAATAATAATAAATAAAACTATGCAGGACCAGCTTTTCCATAAAATGATAATAGCTTCATTCAAAGTCTGTTTAAACTCATGTCTAAAGTTGTTAGCAAAACACCTGGTGAAAAAAAACAAGATATGAACGACCACAGTGTCCTGATCATCATCATTGGATTATTAAATTGGACACTGTTAGAATACGATACAATAGATTTCCACTGTATTAAAATAATCTATATTTAATGGAATTAATGTAAAACCTAATGTGAATTTTAAAATTCTTTGTGAAGCACTTATATTTTACAAAAGGAACAACTTTTTCTGGACTATTTAGGTGATTTCTTAGTTAATTGTAGAAACTTCATTTCACTAAACAATAGGAAACTTTGTGAAAAAATGTAACAGCATTATACAAATCAGAAAAACATAAAGTGTAAAATAACTGAATTTAGTAAAAAAAAAAAAAGAAAAAGTATCAACAGATTTTCATTGAGCCCTAATGAAAACTATGCAGAAAGGTGAGCGGTGTACTCCATATCAGGCGTCTGGGAGCACAAATACTAAGGGCCTTTAAGTGGACAATTTGTTGTGTAGAATAACATTTAGTTATTTGATATCCTGGTTGTGGTCTAGAAACCTGTTAAATGTGCCTTCAAATGTCCAAGAATAATGTGGTTGGATCTAACACATCCTTGGTTCATTGTAGTGCTTTTAAATCAGTATTTAGTTGTTTTGAAGAGATTCACTAACCTGGGATGCACGTTAGGATCAATTTTATAGGTTTCACACAGAGATACCTGGTGCTAAAGATCAGAGCAGAACGCAGGCACTGTGTTCAATCAGACAATTAAAAATGTAACATAGTGATAGTCGTTTGGTTGACTTTCCTGACAAATGCTCTAATGGAAATGAAAACACATTTTTTCTGAACATCCTTTCAGAGGGTCACGAGACGAGTGTGATGGCCTGAGGGGTCCCCCCCCGCTCCAACCTGCCCCTGCCAGGTCCAATCTGCCAAAACGCTCTGCTCAGTCACTGCGACCCACCACTGCGATGGGAGACGGACTGGAAGCAGGCAGCAGCCAGAACCCTTCCTCTGCCACACCACCTCTCCCTTTCAACCCCCCACCCCCTGAAACATGGAACCCTTCCAGACCCAAACGACAAACCAACCAGCTACAGGTAGCTTCGTTTCAGTTCTGGTTGTTTTTGCTAATTGAGTTGATTTTGCCTTCAATTTGACTAACTTTCTTTCTTTAATCATCTTTTTTTTCCAGTATCTGCTGAAAGTGGTGTTGAAGACTTTATGGAAACATCAGTTTGCATGGCCCTTCCAAGCACCTGTCGATGCAGTCAAACTCAATTTGCCCGTGAGTCACTTGTTTTTGTTTTCATTTGTCTGTAATCAAATGATATAGTTCAAAGCACGCAGCTTATACTGCAGCAACTATCAAATTATAATTTGTTATGCAAACATTGCTGAATTAGTACTGATAGATGTGCTGCCTGGGAGAAAATATCATTTCAAACTCATTTCCAAATTTTTCTCTAACATACAGTTGTTCAACTAATAACGACACGTGTTAATATACTTTTTGTGAGTTTGTTCTTGTATTTTTCCAAAAGAAAATAAGAAAGTGAAAATTAAGGTTTTAGTTTAAGTCCTTTTTTAAGGCTATTAATGATCAATTAATCCATGTGGATTTATAAATCTACAGTATAAATCAGAAATAGGAAATTGTAGTAATAAACGTGATTACAAAAGCTAATTTTAATGCAAAACTTGAAGAATTGCTGCAACCTTTTTCTGTTTAGCTGACCACTAAAGATCTCATGTACCAAAATTCTTTTTTGTATGTTTGTGTTTTATCAACATGCTATAAATCAAGGACCTAAATGTCTGCTACAGTCATGGAGGTTCATATGAGTCATCACTGTTCTGTGACAGCAGTGTGTTTTATCTGAAAACAGCTGATGATGTCAGATGTTTTTACTTCACAGCTGTCCACCTAATTTAAATTTGTTTATCACGTACCCGTTTTTCCTGTTTTTATTTATCAGGACTACTATAAGATCATAAGGGCTCCTATGGACATGGGCACGATAAAAAAACGTCTAGAGAACAACTACTACTGGAATGCCCAGGAGTGTATCCATGACTTTAACACAATGTTCACAAACTGCTACATCTACAACAAGGTGAGCTTAGCTACAAATTGTTTGTACTTGACTTTCCTGAACAAGACATTTTCTTCTATTTTTATTTCCCACATTTAATTACTAGCAGTTTTATAAAAATGTTTCTGTCCCAGTCCCACCTTTATGATTTGAGGCCTCTAAACAACTACAATATACCAGGGAATGTGAAAACAGTAAATTAAAAATGCTTGTATTTGAAACCTGCAAACTCAGATTGTTATGACTGTGTGTTTAACAAATGCAATGTGCTTCTTGTATGAATTACCCCGTTAAGTTTTTTTGCACAAGGGTTCATTTTAGGTAAGATTAACACAGGGAAAAAAGTCTAAGATTTGTGCTCTATCCATTATAAAATTACCTTTAGATATAATAGAAATATTTTTTCTGAATTGGACCTAGTCATGTGGGTTTTCTCCAATTCTACAAGTTTCCTCCCATAGACCGATTTCATGCATGTTAGGTTAATTGGTAACTTTAAATTGTCACTGGGTTTGTGAGAGAGTGTGAATGCATGTTTGTCTTGTTTGTGTGTGTGTGTCTGTGTGTGTCCCTGTGATGGACTTGAGGACTGTCCAGGGTCTGTCCTCCCTCTCGCACAATGACAACTGGAGATAAATATCAGCTCCCCCATCTCATGAGAAAAACAGGTAAAAAAAAAAAAGAAAGAATGAATTTTGCTTGACTAAACATTTTAATTGGGTGGTCAACCCAATTTATTTGAGACAAATTATATAAAAATTTTAGGTAAAATATATCTATATAAAAAAAAGATGATCTGCAGAGGATCTGCTTCATTTTACCACCTTATGTGGTTTGCAACATTGGTTATTTCTTAAAATGTTTGATTTTTCTTTTGGATAACATTGTCTTAATATTGGATTTTTATCATTTTGTTTCTTTTCTCTGGTAGTTTTATTATGGATATGTTTTTTTTTTTTTTTTTGGTGGTAGTACACACCGAAAGGTTCACATCAATTTGAAGCACTTTTTGCTTCAACTCCAGTTTGTCCTAGTTGCTCAAAAGAGGCCTCAGAAAGCTTTGCAAAATGTATTCGGACATTTTGAGGCCACCGGTTGAAAAAAGCCAACATGACCTACAGTTTAAAGTCTATTCTGTTTTGTATTCCAACTATGTAGCTTCGTTTCCAAACACATCAGCTTTGTTGGGTTAACCTGCCTTGATATCACACTTTAGTAGCTGCAGGACCAAGCAGTTAGTTTGACCATAAGAAATGTTGTCTAAGCTTAATGAATTTAAGTAAATGTTGGGAAAGACGAAGGCCAGGGTCAAAAATCTACCTCAGACACATACTGTATAAAGTAAACATATAACCAAAAGTGTTTATTTGGTCAATAAGTCTGTTTGTGTTTTTGTTTATTTAGCCTGGTGATGATATTGTCCTGATGGCCGAAGCCTTAGAAAAGCTTTTTCTCCAGAAGATCACAGAAATGCCACAGGAAGAAGCAGAGATTGCTGTGGTTTCAAAGGGTCGTCGTGGGAGCAGGCGTGAGCCAGGTAAGTGTTTATTTTTAAGATGACAATATATAAGTAAATGTAAGAATCTAACACAAGTAGGGATGCAAGTTATTGAACGAACTAATCTAAAGTTGATTGATTTTACCAATCAACTAATGTTCATTAATAAGTGGCCATTTTCTTAAAAATCGGACATTTCTTATGAATCAAGGATCTTTCTATAACATGAATGGCTAAATAAAAATTAAAGTACAGTAAAGTACAATTTATTGTAGCAGCTGACCAAATAAACAGACTGCCACTGACTGAATAAACAGAAAATTGTGGATTTCTCACATGTTAATAAACTTGTACACAGGGCTGTACGGTGCCACATATATGTTGCACGTGATGAAAAAAAACTGTGCTAAAAACAGACTGTAATTTTAGGAAAATAACATGTAGCCATGTTTCTGGTTAGAGCAATTTAAATGGATCATGTGATGCGCCGGCGGACGTTATCAGTTAATCGATTGGAACACTCAAAAAACAGATTGTTGGATTTACTTAACTCAATTATGTCAAGTGGTTCCACTTAACTGTGTTGAGTAAGTCCAACGTAAGTTTTACTATTTGTTTCAATGTAATTGTGCAAGGTGCTTTAGATTTACTGAACTCAGTTAATTTAGTGGAACCACTTGACATAACTTGGTTAAGTAAATCCAACAATCTGTTTTTTGAGTGAACAGATTTTAAAAAATTGTTATTCAACAGTGAATCATAAGACGATTGATTGTTTGCATCCCTAAACACAAGTTTATGTTGCCGTCTGTTGGCGTACTTTGAAAGAATTTAAGAATTTAATCTGTACATGAACAGAATTTTAAATAAAAAACCATATTTTTGGTCCTTCTAGCCTGTTAGATTTGTGGTTTTTTGTCATCCAATATGTTAAGGATATAATTTTGTGCCTCTCTTCCAGCTCTGATCACAATGTCAGATTCAGGCCAGGAGTCATCCTCTCCTTCTACTACCCCCCACACACAAGGTTTTTCATCTCCATCCACCACTCCACAGACTCGTAGTGCACCGACCCTCCCTCTTACCCAGCCTCCTCCCCAACCTCTTACTCAGCCTCCTCCCCTCCAGCCTCTCATCCAGACACCTTCCCAGCCTCTCATCCAGCCTCTCATCCAGCCTCTCATCCAGCCTCTTATCCAGCCTCTTATCCAGCCTCTCATTCAGCCTCTCACCCAGCCTCTGACTCAGACTCCGCCCCCACGTGTGCCCCCTACACCCACCAACCACACTTCACATTTGGGACCCTCAATCACCCTCTCTACACCAGATGTCCTGGCTCAAGGCATGACATCTGTTCCTCCTCCAGCTGTGACGCACCAAGGCCTCCATCCTGCCCCCGTTCTGCAGAGCTCCCCATCTCTCATCAAGGTAGGGATACACCCATATGTACAGTGATGGACACTTCTTCAGTTTCTGACCTTAATTTTCTCACTTTCCAACAGCAAAGAAAGAGCCAGAAGAGGAAAGCCGACACCACAACCCCCACAGCTAATGACCAGCTGAGCGAATCGCCTCCCATTTCTGAAGTGACCCGGCCTCGTCGAGAGAGTGCTCGCCCATTAAAGCAACCCAAAAGAGACTCCTCACAGCCAGACTCTCAGCATCACCTGGGAGGAGTGTTGGAGACCGGAGGGTCGGTGGCATCGAAGCGTCAGGAACAGCTGCGTTTCTGCGCACGCCTCCTCAGAGAGATGTTGTCAAAAAAACACATTTCTTACGCCTGGCCTTTTTACAAACCTGTTGATGCTAAAAGTCTGGGCCTTCACGACTACCATGACATCATCAAACACCCCATGGATCTCAGCACCATCAAGGTGATTTTATAACAATAAATGGCCAGTCTATATGAACTTCTTTTTTTAAAGTGATGCAAGTTTTAGTCAGTACAGCTAATTTTTAAAGGTCATTATTTAATGACGCGGGAGATGGAAAGTATAAATAAATTTTATTTCAACTTTTCAACATTTTTATGCAACATAAATGAAGGCTATGTTTTGGTCATTGCAAATACTTTTTTGTCTCCTTCAGAAAAAGCTGGACAACAGGCAGTACAGAGACGCACAGGAGTTTGCAGCAGATGTCAGGTTGATGTTCTCCAACTGTTACAAGTACAATCCTCCAGACCATGATGTTGTTTCCATGGCACGGAAATTACAGGTAAAGTGCTCATTTTGCACACAAACAAGCAAACAGCTAACATGGAAATGAACTGTACCAACATGTCAACCAGGATACTCACAGTTCTTTAAAACACAATCTGTGCCCTCATTTAACCAACAACTCTGAAACCTAAACTGGATTGTGTCTCAAACTTTGTTCATATGCTACTGAGTTGAGGTTATTTAGGACTTTTATGAAGTCCTGTAGGCACACCTGTGTTTGGTCTATAGGTGAGCATGAATTTAAATGCACTAGAAAATTAATTATATGTTCAGTACATTTCTGTACCAGTCTTTCCCTTCATCCTGACCAACTTCTGTAACAGGCACTAGCTGCGTTTCCATTACAAATTTGCGCAAAACTTTGTCGATATTTTGTTAATGTCAAAAAAACACAGTTTCGTAATTGCAGTGTGTAGTAGATTAATGACACCTGTACAGGTAAAACATGATAAGAAAAGTCAAACACTCCGTGAAAGGTTAACAGGGTTTAATTTGAATGTGCACAGACAAA
>JAUBOC010000127.1:14095348-14109657 GCA_032275365.1 Anablepsoides cearensis | reverse complement strand
TTTTTTTTTTGTTTTATGAATGTACGGACCGGCATTTAGCCGGGCAGGGATTGGCGCCATTATCGCGGATATGTCTTTTAAAAGAGGCTTCAGTCTGAGATACCCCGCACCGAGCTCCTGGGTAAACCCCTCCTGCTGCAGCATACGTCACTACAGGGGGGTTCCACAATGCAGAAAAAAAAGTCAGAGGCTCGTCACCCGATGGTATTTATCCACAAATCTGTTGTGGTTAAAGCTCCAAAGTTTTTATCAGTTAGATTCCACCGTGAAAAATGCTTGTTTTATCTCCATCTGCGTGTTTTTGGCCGTTTGACTACTTTTATAAATCTCCTCTTCCTGCTACAACAGTCGGGTCAAAGTGAGTTGCTTTTCTTTCTTTCTTTTTTTAATTTTTTTGTTTGAAGCGAGCGGTTAAAACAAAATGCAGCGTCTGTGCGCTTTCAGCACAAACAAACACTCCCACGAACTTCTTCTCATGTGGAGGGGGGTAAAAAGTTCAACCAGCGGGTTGTGTCCAGAAGCTGCTGAAATGCCGATAATGCGAACAGAGTGACGCAATTCTTGTCATGAAACTGCGACAATCCGAACCCATTTCGACAGTTCGTAGGGAGTACGCAGGGGCCTTTAGCCTAACATGCATGTTTTTGGTCTGTGGGAGGATCCCTCGCTGGGATTGGAATTCTGGCAGCCTATGTTTTCTGTTTTTTTTTGGCTGCATTTGTCAGCCACATTAGTAGGCACCTACGAATTTGGACAGCCTATGGCACAGGGCAGTGACATCAGCTGCATGAATTGAGACACAGTCACTGTGACCAACTTTTCTAATAAGAAAAGTAGTTACTGGCTGTTCTAATAGTTTCTAGATAACATTAAATGACGCCATCACGTAATTTACGTAATTGGCTCAAGAGAAATAAAATCATGGGAGAGACAAAAGCTCTGTAAAACATGGAATGTTTAGAATTACTACTACAAATTCTGGACCACATAGTCCTAATTTAGGGTCTGTATGCAGTGGAATATATAGGCTACTGTATTTCCCATCATGACTGCAGGGAGGGAAGGTGCAAGAAGTGATTGCTTTGAGATGAGAGGGAAGCCCACGATGGCACCTGCTTCTCGCTGGAGAAAATATTTCTTGCTTTCACAGCAGTCTCTTCCAGTAACACCAGAAAGTTATTTGTTGATTGCTAGAGTGGTCTGCAAAACTTACTAAAAAACAAGGCTGATATCTTGGAAACATTTTTTTTTTGTTTGTGGATTTTCTTTTTTACAAGTCATTTTGCTCATTGTGCAAAATAAATGTTTTTTTAATGAAAGGTTTCATTAGAACTTCTGATAGATTTAATAAAAGCATTAACAGGCTGCCATGCAGGCTCCTGCAGCAACTTGTCTGAACTTGTTAGACATAACCTTAAACCTTAACCTCCCCATACTTACACTGTTTTCCTTTATTCTGCAAACAAAACATAGCTTTTCTGATTTTGATTTCCTTTTCTTCTTCAGCTTTTTGAACTGAGGTCAATTTTGATATATATTTTTTAACAAAAGTCAGCCTTGTCTTATAACTCTGCAGCTGAGCAATCAAGATCCAGTGTTTGAGAGGCTGGGGAAGAATGCATGAGCATGCCCTGACATGGAGTTTATATTTCCATGGCAGTTAAAGAGAGTGCATGGTGGTGTCAAGTAATCAAGTCTTCCTTATTTGTTAGTATTTGGTTTAAAGGTTGAGGTTGTTTCACTTAAAGTGGGGATGTCCTGACTGTTTGTCGAACAGCATTTGGAGGACAAAACCTTTATGTTTATATTCAAAGTGATGCATTTGGTTGTGACATGTTTGGAGGGGAGAAGAGGGGGTGTTTGAGGAATGCATGGCAGTGTTTTGGTGTCATTTCCACATAGTTTTACCATTTCTGTCTAGTTTGTGTGCATATATTAGTGCTCACAGTGCTGCTAGTGTGCATTCCTGAGATGCCTAATCAAGTATTATGAAAATAAAACCTGATAGAATAGACTAAACCCATTCCACAACCTGACACGCTCTGCCTGTCTTATATGTCTCCAACTGATTTTGATGGTGAAAATGTAGTTTTTTGGTTTCAAGTTTTGATTTCAGCTCTTCTGACAGTCTTTTGTGCCCCCTGGTCTCTCTTGGCAGGCTTGTTTGTGATCTGCTGGACACCCGGCCTCGTTTTGCTGCTGCTCGACGGTCTGGACTGTAAAGCCTGTAGGGTGTTGGACTATGAGAAATACTTCCTGGTGTTGGCGGAGTGCAACTCGTTTGTCAATCCCATCGTCTACTGCTTCAGAGACAACGACATGAGGAGGACCTTTGAGGAGATTTTGTGCTGTCTGTGCAAGCGGAAACCTGACCGGAGGGGCTTGTCTGAAGCTCGCTTTACCACCTTGGAGCAAGAGGTATTGTCTGAAAGCAACGGAACTGAGGACGCCAGTCGCAAACAAAACAACCACTCGCAATAAGGACCCGTTTGCATTTCAAGCCTGATTAGTTAGCTTAAAGCAACTTATTGTTGAGCTCAATTGCTTTTTCATTCTTGCTGTTTGTAAAATATTTTAGTTTCAAGGGCTAAAAATCTGTTAGAAAGAAAACAACAACAGTTTAATCAAGTCACCTGTGCAGGCTAGTGTTTCACCTACTAAAGCTTCCTTTTTTGTCTCTATTGTAACACCCTAATGGTGTTTAAGCTGCAGTTAAGTGATTTTTTTAATAGATACAAAAGAAACACTAATATTTGCTCACTACCTGCCAACACTAAATGTTAACAGGAAGAAAAAAAAGTCATAAACCGTTATCTACCTGTTTTAGAGAGAACAATCTCAGACTGGAAATAACAAAGATAATTTCTGACCAGCCTGGAAAGCTAAACATTTAGTCCAAGCAGAGCCAAGACCAAAGTAGATTGCTGCTGTCTTAAAACAGCTTTAAAAGAATTCACACTATTTTGCAGGCCTTTACATTTCTGTGAATTTTGCATTGCGCAGTAATTTACATGGAATTATGTGGTTGTTTCACAAGCACAATTAGCGGCAGCTGTAATTGTAACATTTCCAATGCAGCTTTGGGCATGCCTGCAGGGATATTATAATGTTTTGCAGAAATAACTGCAATGCAAAATAAAAAACTTAATAATAGTGTTCAAATGGACTGTTTTTAACCTTTCCATAAGACTCTGCTGTAAAAGAGCTGAAGTGTCTCTTTATATTATCCACAGGTAGACATATATTGTACATTCACTTGTCACTTTATTTGGTACACTTCTTTAATTGAAGTCAACACAAATTCAAAGTTCAAGCCAGGCATGAAAATGGGAAAGAAACGGTGGTTGTTGGTGCCAGACAGGATGTTATTTCAGTATTTCAGAAACTGTTGATCTACTGGGATTATTACTCGCAACCATCTCTGGGGTTTAAATAGATTCGTCCAAGAAAGAAAATGTATCCAGTGAGCCTTGTTCAGGCCTCTTCATGGTTCTTTTAAACCCGTAAAATCCACTCTCATTGATGAAAATTACAGGCAAACCTTTCGCCCGCCTCCACGTACAAAATTAGGACTCACCAAAATTGGACAATAAAACATTATTAAAACGTCACCTGCTCTGATGAGCCTGGATTCACTGAACACCAGTGGCCTCCACAGCCCCCAGATCTCAAATCAATCAATTATCTTTGGCTTTGGGTTGAACAAGGGACTTGCAGCATGGATCAGCAACATGTCATCACGGAAAGGAATCTCTGAGGAATGCTTCTAACATCTTACTGAAGCTGTACCAGGGAGAATTAAAGCAGTCATGATGGCAGAGAGGGTCAAACCTGGCACTAGCAAAGTGTACCTATTAAAGTGAACAGTTAGTGTAGTTGTAGATTTTTAGAAAAAAAACAAAACAAAATCAGACTCTTTAATTTTGTCCTTTTCATTTTGAGCTGAAGCTCATCTCTAAATGTGCAGATAAATAGACTAAAATTTAGTTTAAAATGCACAATTGTGTAATAAAAAAGCATTTGGTTCAGAAATTTAACTAAAAGGAAAATTTAGTATCGCCATGTTGACTGATGCATATAAGCTCATGGTGATTAAAAACAGCTCTGTGAACTTCAAAAACATAAAGCAGCCCTGCGTTTTAACTGTTCTAAAGAATTTCTTTTACCAAAATATCTTTACAAAATCCCACAAAATGATGCTGTAAAGCCTTTAGACTACAGCGAACTAGTGGTGGGAACTTTCAACTTACTAATTCAAATTTTATTGCCCAAACTTTTTACCATTACTTTGCAAATATTAGTTAAATTTACTAGCTTGCTCTTTAAAATCAACTTTTAAATTTAGCATTTTTACTTTAACAAGATATCCGAATTTGGAAGCTTGTGCACGTTGTCAAACATTCATGTTTAAAAGAAAAGATAAAAAGTAATAAGTCATGTAACTACAAGGTATTGTACAACATTAAATTCAACATTTGCCTCAGTCAAATATTAGTAAAGGTTTTTTTTGCTTGCAAGCTATTGTTAGCTGTGGTTAGTAGCACCACAGAGCATCGCTGCAACCCTTTTAGCTTTCACAATTCTCAGTATTTAGTGGTTAGAAATGTAAACATTTATGGTAAAAAAAATTAAATTAAATTAACTTTTATTAGCTTTTTACTACAATTTACTGACTTTCAGTTGAAACGATCACATTAGAATTTCTGCATACACAGAAAAAGCTGCAGCTGTGTTCGCTAATGTTGCTCTGCATGTTTTTTGTTTTTCCGTCAAGTATCTCTGGCATCTGCAGCACCTTCTTGGCTACACACAAGAGCTGACACGTCTCAGGAATTTTAACACTGACTTGGTCTCCATTCTTTGTTTTCTTTTGTGATCCTGTTCTGAGCTCTGCACGTGACCCACTGTTTACGCAGATAAAATTCTTTGCAAAAATGTTCATCAAAAACCTGTTACCAAGTTCTTTGTGAGCATCGAGAGGTGTTTAACTCCTTAGACCCTTAATGACTCTATTTTGCCTTGAGTTATAAAGTTTTATTTTGCTAACCTGGAGCCGTTCTGCTGCCTCATGCAGATGTTTCTCCGTTTATGGTGACCGCAACATTTCTGTCTCGTCAGCGCAGTTTGTTAACGTGTGTCAACTTGTGTGCTTGTCTTAAAACGGTCCAGATGTGCGCTGGTGGTTGGAGCAGGTCATGTTTCTCACCATGTTTCCTCTGACTTGTTACTCTGGTATGTGTGTTTGTTGTAAATATACAGTCTCTCTCACACACACACACGCACAGGGAAATACCCTTACAAGTGTCTTGTATGTAGCGCACATGTGGATTTTAGTAAGAACAGTGATTCACGGAAATTATGTCTTCCGTGTTTTATTTTGTTTTGTTTTGCTTTTTTTTTAAGACCAGAAAGAAAAACTTGAGCAGGAAGAGGAGCGAGGCAGAGTTCCTTGTCTTTCCTGTGTTTAGATAGTAAAAATCGGCAGTGATTCATTTATTGGCAACATTAAATCATTATGCGTACTCCTAAATACGATTACCAGAAGCTGTAGAGTGACTGTATATTCCAATGTTGTTTGTCTTTTAGATTTTTAAATTAACCAATGTGTAAACACTTATTTTCATATCATACCCCTTTCTTATATTTTTATTTCAAATTATCTGGGATTTATTTTTGTACATACATTTATAACTGGAAAAAAGAATAAATGCACAATCTGGATACTGGTTACTGGTTTATTTCTTTTTGTTTGTCTGCTCTGTCTGCTTTATCTGCTTGCCTTTCTGACTTCAGGGTGAAATCTGTGAATTTTAGAGTTGCTAACAGAACTTTTGAGTAAAGACTTCTATTTGTTTGCCTTTTTTTCAGCTAAATTGTCTCAGTTTGCTTGTTTGGACCTGACTAATCTGCTCCTTGTTTTTTGTTTGTTTGTTTTTCTAACATCTTTTCCTGCCCTTAATCCCTAACTCCTTATTTTCTTTTGGTCTTTTCATCTGTCTGCTGCTAGACTTACAGGCTTCGTACGGTCCGGAAGAAAGAGGACACCAACGGGGTCCCTCTCATACGTCGAGGCACAAACGACAACCCAGATCCTCCAGCAGACTGAGCAGAAGGCAAACAACTAACAAGTCCAGCATGAAAGAACGTTTGACTTAAAGGAGGACGCTTCAAAAGGTCTCAACTCACTGACAGCAGTCCAAAAGTATTTTTCTATTTATTTGTAGATTTGTTATAAAACTAATTTGTAATGATGCAATGAGTTCCAGTATTATTGACCAAACGCTCAGAATAAACTGCAGCTTAAAATGTTCCTGAGATGGGTGAGATCACAAGACACAACTGGACTCTTTGAAGAGATAAAAAAGAGATTTTAACTCAAAGGATGAGCTGGTTCTTCCCCAAACTAGAAGATGATGAGCGCCCTGCCATGACGTGTGTGTGTGTGTGTGTGTGTGTGTGTGTGTGTGTGTGTGTGTGTGTGATCAGCTGTCAGCTCGGTTCAGCTTCATATCATAACCTGGATCAGAGAGAATTAACAGTTTCTATAAAAACTGCTCACCATGAACATGTCTGTGAGGCTGGATGGATGTTTCCTGCCTCTAAACCTCCAGCTGAATGTTGGTGAAACAGAAAGTAATCTTAAGTTTATTGCAGCTAGGATTTTTTTTTATATAAATAAAGCAATTAAAACTATTTAAACGTTTTAACTTAGTTTTGGTTGAATGTTTTCTATGCTGTTAATCTGTCATAGGTTGAGTAACTCTTCCACCAGATAAAATTTTTTTTTGATCACCAAAGGAATAAATGTGCAGATTTTGTTGCCACTTTCTAGTTGATACTAAATTCTAAAATGTTTATTTTTATTTATTTTTTTTTTTAATTTAAGTTGCAACTTCACATCTGATTTTGTTTAATTAAACTCCTGATGGATTCCTGCACTGACTAAAACTTTCATCAGGGTTCCTCTTCAGGTTCGGCAGTGAAGTTTGTTCAATTTTTTTTTCAAAGTTGGGAGAAGTGGAAAGATGATGGATGGTGAATGTCTTACCTGTTGTAGATGGCTCTCTGAACAAACTCAGTTTGGAGAAAAAAAAGTTTCATTTTGATTGATGAGCCTATAGCAAGTCGGAGCATGACCAAAGTGGACTGCTGCTGTCTTCAAATGCCAATCAAACTTTTCTGTTTTTTTAATGTTTTATAAACCTCTACACCATCAGTTTTGCATCACACAGGATTTTACAAGTTTTTAAACAGAAATATGGTAAACGTGCCCCAAGTTGGACCTGAAATGCTACAACTAGCTACTGCAGCTAATTGCACAGAATTCTGTGTAAAAAATAATGCAATGGTTATAGCCTCACTCTGACTAGCCTTTAGCTCATCAATCAAGTCAAGTTTTAACCTGTTTTCTTCAAACCATGGTCAAAGAACTATCTGCAACAGGTAAGATATGAACTGTTCATAACATTTCTACAGAATCTCACTAACAAATACATGAACTCTTACTTTTATATGCTTTTATTTTTAACCCTTTGACCAACTGTCACAATGTTAATAAAAGGACAAACTCCACAACATGACAAAATACACATTTTATTAAACTACTGTACTGTACAATAAAGCAGTACTGACTGTGCAGGCTTTTAAATTATTTTTTGTTAGAAAATTTTTATTTTTACATTTGGTGCCATTGAGAGATTGTCCACTTTAGTTGGATATTAAATGTGTTTTATTGTGTTAATGTTTTATAATATTGCCATATTTTTAGTGTAATATCCCACAGACATACAAACCTCTCAGAGTGAATATTTTTCTGACATTTTTTTATATAAATGAAACATGAGTGCACTGGTTTGTAAGATTGTGCCAAAAATGTTTTTTTTTTTCTCTCACATTTTCAGCAGATTCAAGTTGTTGTATAATTTTTGTACATACACTGTATATATAAAACTGTTAGTTTCTGCTAAACTGACTACCAATAAACTGTTTGTGATATAGTACTTTATTTATATGACATGCAGTATTCAGTGCAACCAATCAAGTGTCAGAAGCGACTCAGCTTAATGGAAAATGAAAGCAGAATGTTTTAATTTTTAATGTGGACTTCTTTTTTTGTTAGTTTTGAACATCAGAACAACTCAGACCAGCTTCTGTCAACATCAGGTTAAACTGACGGTTAAATGCAAATGTTCTGTCTTATTCAGCAGTGATGATGTAACTCAATAATGTCATGAAAAACTTGACAAACGTGTCCTTTTGACTCTTCATTTCAGTCTTTAGTTCTTTTGACTGAGTGAAGTTTCTCAGCACGCTTTAGTTTCTGTCACATGACTGGCTGTCATCTTGTCTTTCAGCATCTGTAAAGGTGTTTTTTTCTCCTCTTCTGTCACAACTTCTTGTTTAGCACTGAGTGCAAATTTATCTGGAGAGAGTTTCTTCTTGATCTTGTCTCCGAGCCCGCTCTGCTCCTCTCTGTCCTTTTCTTTCCTTTCTTCTGAAGCTGTTTTACCAAACTCCATCCTCAGGTTTCCCAGAATAAAGCTGTTAAAGGACTGGGGTTCCTTCTTCTTGTCTTTAGTCTTGGGTTTTTTTTTCTGGGAATTCTTCGTTTGCTTATCCAGGTTCAGTTTCTGCAGAAGGCTCTTCTTCCTCTTCCTGCTCTTCCTCTTCGGCAGCGCCATCTTCAGTCGCTTCAGGGTTTTGTCCAGAGGCGACTTCTTTTTCTTTTTCCCAAAGAGAGTTGTCTTTGAGGAGGAGCCGCCCATCACTGCTCAACCTGCAGGAGGAAGGAAACATTTAAATGTACAAAACCTACAAGCTTTTGCAAACAGCATATATGTTATGGTTTTTGTTTTAACTGGAATTAAAGAACAGGTTTCTGAAAACTTAAAAATGGCAACAAACAGGATAAAAAGATTTAATTTAATTTCTTTGTTCAAACGTGATTTATACAAACACATTGAACGTCATTTGGTTTCATTAACAATAGGCTCAATAAACTTTAAAATTACCACTTAACACTCTGTAAATATAGCTTTTAAATGCATTATTAACTTCTTGTAAGTTGATACTAACATGTTTAAAGCATGATTGTGAAGAATAGCTACAGGTTTCTTGTTTACATTCTGTCTAAACATGTCAGATCCACGTTTACTTACCTCCAGTCTTCCTCACAATTCGAGCACAAGTTTCTTTTTCCTCAGCATATAACCTGATCCGAGAATGACTGACTTTCTGCTTTACCATGATAAGAAGAAGACGAAGAAGCCAACCAGCCACCTTCTCTGTATCTGATGGAAAGAGACGTCTGAAACTTGTTTCCTTGATTCTCTTCTAAAGGCAGCCTCTCATCCAGATCAGACTGAACAAACCGGTTCTGTTACATTCTCCAGGCCTGACGCTGCCTCAGCTTTTGCTTCTCTAGTCACCAAACTAAATACAGGATATGACCCTGAGTAACGATAAGGTCATGAATTATTACCTGGAAAATGCTGGAAAAGTCTCATTTATAGATTTGACAGTTTTTATTTAATATTGCATGTTTCTGTTTTACTAATAATGTACAGAACTCAGTAAATCATTGAAGATATATTTTTTCAGCATCCCAAGATAAACTGGCTTTAGATGCATCCTGACCACAATGACCTAAAAAAGTTCAAGTTATACTGGATCAGCTATCAAACCTGTACGGTCATTAAATCTAATTAAAAACTCTTAAATGAAATGCTACAAGTGTCACGAGACAGATACAAGACTGCAAAACAATAAACTTGGACTCGAACCTTTTAACAAATTATGTTAAATGACCATGAAATAACAAAAGAAACATATGAAAATTGTTATAATTTAAACATATTTAATACCAAAATGATCATCATTGAAACAACCGAATGTATGAGACCAAAAAACAAAAAAGTATAAATAAAAAAAGATATAAACTGACAAAACAACGAGTACAAAAGTTGTTTTAGATATGATGGTTTAAAGGAATTAAAATAAGTCTTAAGCCTGAAAACTGAAACAGTTCAGTGTGAATACTGAGCTGAAAATCACTAAAGAGGCTGAAACTGAGGCGTTACAGCTAAGAAAGCAGAACATCAGCTAAAGCCAAATAACTAAACACCAAATGTAGCAAAATGTTAGATAAAATGAGCCAAAACACTAATCAAACCCTAAAAGCTCAAAGCAACAAAAGGCTTGAAAAGTATTAGATATAAACTAAAAGTAAAGTTAGATATAAACTAAAAGTAGCAAAAGTGAAAGCAAAAATACCAAAATATATAAAAGTAGCAAAAAGCTAAAAATATTAAAACATGAACATTCTATCAGCTTAAAGAAAAAAAAAAGCTTGTTAATAGTTTAAAAAGCTCGAAGACCAAAACATAAGCTGATTTTCAGACATTTAAAGTATTCCTTGGCAGGAAATTATTTGTAAAATTTTTGAAATACTAAAAAAGGTAGCCTATAAAAGTTACAAAAACCTTAATTCTTAGCACTTCCTGAATGAGTGGAACACAGTGATTTATGAATGGCTTAAATAGCGCTATATGCCAGAGTAAAATGCAAAAAATAAATCTATAGAAAATCAACAACAGGAAAACAGAGAGAATGAATTTAAATATCCTAAAATTAGTCTTTCGCAAGTCTTTCTCACATGTTTACTGGCACGATGCAGTTGTTTTTAATTTTACTATGAAGCCATGAAATTGAAACTCTCCCCTCTTACCTGCCATAGATTTTTATCTCCATCTACTTGCCTTTACTCGCGGATCACCTGAGACATGTATTTGGCCCGAGGACGCCCTCGTGTGGCGGAGAGGAAGTACTGCTGGGGGGATTTCCCCGAACCTGAACAATCTCTCCTGTAGGAGAGCTTTGTGCTTCTGGAAAAAGATTTGGCTGCAATTTGCTCTGCAGCAGATATAAATTAAACATATTTATATTTATATATCGGTGTGTTTTCAGGCTGACGTGTGACGTTCAAAGGGGGGCGTGGATTGATTAATGAAGTAACCTGAATTACATTTTATTTTAAATATAGCACTACCAGCCCTCTGTAGACCACGTGCATTGAATATTCCTTGAAAATTTTCATTTTTTAAATATATATAATTTCTTGCTTCACCCCCTCGTATCTGCATCACCAGGGTCCTCCTCCATCCCTCCTCCTCCTCCTCCATCCATCCTCCTCCTCCTCCATCCCTCCTCGGAGCGGCACACCGCGGTCATGGTGGACTCTCCGGACGCTGCGGTGAAGAAAGCCTTCGCGGTGCCGGAGATCAAGCCGCTGGACCGGTACGACTTCAACCGGGCTCGGATCTGCGCCAGCGTCCGGTGGCTGCTGTCCACGTCGTACGGCTCTTCAGGTAGACTCACACACACAGACACACACACAGACACACACACATCAGCATTAAAGCGCCGCTTGGGTGGGGCGCTCCATAATTTATCCTTCTATAAATGGAGCTCAGGCTGCTCTAAAATTGTTCTCTGCAGGAAACCTTGAGCATCTTCCTCCTCCTCCTCCTCCTCTGCATCCTTCTTGTTTTTAATACCAAACCGCTGCATTGATGCTCTTCCTCCCTCCTCCTTCTCCTCCTCCTCCATCTGTGCAGCTCAGCACCATGATGCTGTGGCGTTTCAGACAACGATCTGACGTGAACGCGAGGCTCGTCAGCAGGAATCTCCTCAGGTTTGCAGACAGAGAGCTGATGAGCTGCAGCGACACAAAGCTTTTTGTCATAGCTGCATCCCGTCAGGCCCGCGGATGGTTTCTGTAACAGACAACCAGCTTTTACGCGATGCATCCTTTGTCGGACACGCGCGCACGCTTCACATTGGCTGTATATGGGTTATCCGCATGATATTTGTGTCAGTGTTACGCACGCACGCTCTGCTTTAGCGCGTGCTTGTGTTGTGAAGGTGACATTATAAGATAATAATGAAGTGAGTTTTTTTTAAGGCCACGTTGTGAAAATTCTAGATGATTTTATTTATTTATAAACAGCCTGAACTTGTATCAACAAGGAGTCCAATGCTTCACACTGCAGAGTCCACACATTCATACACACTGATACACTGTAGCTGCAGCAGGGGCAGACTGTGCCACTGGACCCTCTGACACCCAGGTGAAGTGTTGAACCAGCACACCCCTCCTGTTGTCAATGCAGACCCAGTTTTATGCTAAATAAATACTGTGGGTTATTGTATTCTGCTGATTAAAGTGTGAACCAGCATCTTTATCATGACACAATATCACTGCCCTCATTAAGTCACTGAATTATCTCTTCTGAGTTCTGCAGAAGCCTGATAATCAACCATTCATTCAAATCAGGTGTGTTGGAGCAGAGAAACAAGGAAAACATGCAGGGCTGCGGCCCCCGACGCCCACCACTGCAATATTATATCAATTTGTTTTGATGACGATACAATGTTTCTCATATAAAATCTGTCAGGATACAGTTTTGATTCAGTTCAGTTCACAAGTCTCTGATCGATATGATGAGATAATATATGCACCTAAACACAGTCATTAAGTTATATATTACATCATATTGATCCACATTGGGCATAGGGATGAATCTTTCTGTTTGGCCTTGATTTAACTGTATCTTTTAATAAACTAATGCATCAATGTATTGTTACACACCTAGTAAAAACAGCTGACCTGATGTTCAGACACTGGTGGTGACAGAAAGCTGAGGTCAGCAAGGAACCTTTGGATGACATCACTTCTCATGATCTCACCTGGATCACCATCCAAACCCACATATATTACATTTATTAACGGCTCAAAGCAGATATTCAACATTAATAAGCTTGTCATTAGTCAGGTTCTTTCCTCAGCTTTGAGTTCTGATTTTGCGCCAAATAGGGATAAAAACTATTGTCCAGTCCTGGTCAGCTGTGTGTGTACTTGTTTTACCTTTGTTTCTGGTATAGTCCTTTGGGGACTAAAAAGCAGTCATACTTCCTATTTGGGTTGTCTAAGGTGTCTGAGTTTAGGGTAAGAGGTCATGTTTAGACAACAGAAACAACTGGAAATGAATAGAAGTCAATGAATGGTCCTAATAAGGATAGAAATACAAACATGTGTGTAAACACAGACTCTTCTGACTAACACACTGATGTCAGAGTGTATCTGACACTCCAATGCTTTGCATTCCTTATGTAAATAATGTGTTTTTCCTTAATGTCTTCAGTCAGAATTTAACGTTTTGTCCTGTCAAAAGGTAAAAGGAGCTGAGATTCTTTCAGCAGGGAGGTTTTTGTTGTTGTCTGCCAACTGGAAAATGCCTTCTGGGTGCCTCATACAAGTTTAATGAGTCTCTTGAAGGAAAAAAAAAGGCTCCATTAAAAGCTACAAATAGCTTAAATTCACCAGAAACATTTCTGATGCTGCTAAATGCTAACTTCTACATTACTTATCAACCAGGGCATTAATAATGCTTTTGCCCGTGTCGGTTAGCAAATACCTCATGAACCGCTGGACAGATTTTAGTGAATCTTTCAGGAAAGAAATATTGGATGTTCCTGAATAGCTGAATAATTTTTGGAGCCAGATCAATACAAAACAGCTTCCACATCCAGCTGGCTTCTGAAAACACTGTAACGGTTATAATTCTGCCACTTCTACAGACGCTGAGCTAAATCTTGGCATAATTGTAGCTGAGCAGCATTTGCAACATTTACTATATAAGCTAACCTCGTTTGTCTGCAAAATCTCTCATGAAACTCGTGAACTTTTACAGCCACAGAGCTAAAAAAGGTACGAGCTGAGAGCCATTGTTCTTAAAGAAGTGTAATGATTGGTGTCTGTTTCTTCCTGATGGACTTGGTTGGGTCGTTTCTCTGCAGTCCCGTCTCTTTCCCTCCGCTGTCACCGGCACAAATGTCTGCTTTCCATTTCCACTGTTTCCATAGTGACCCCAGTCGTCTCTGGCTGCTGCAGATTTGTGTCGAGTCCTAAACCCTGCAGTGGACGTGGAGCCACGTCTTGTCTCCTCGCAGCGATGCACAGAAATGGGACAGAGGATGGGGAGGAAAGGAGTTAGTTACATAAGAAAGCCTCACGACAGCAGACTGCAGAGATGGGAAATAAAATAAAATAATCATTAGACTTTGGTTGGATGAAGAAGCAAAGCTGCAGAAATAAAAACACTAACGAGCTGTGAGATTATGCTTCGCCTAAATCGTTCTTTCAAATTTCCAGGATTATCCAGAGGAGTAATATGTGCGCGTGTGTGTGTGTGTGTGTGTGTGTGTGTGTGTGTGTGTGTGTGTGTGTGTGTGTGTGTGTGTGTGTGTGT
>JAUBOC010000127.1:14067888-14085869 GCA_032275365.1 Anablepsoides cearensis | reverse complement strand
ATAAAAATTACAGTCTTCTACATGCTTTGCAAGTGGGAAAACCTGAAAAATCAACAGTGTATCAAATACTTGTTCTCATTAAAAAGTGTCATTAAAAAGGTTCATTATACTGTGAAACACGTTTTTTCTAGAAAACAAAAGTTGGACAAAGAAACAAATCAGGTAAGTAAATTTCAAAGCTTGTGTTTTCGATCATGAATGTTGTGTTGCGTTTGTGTTTTAATTTGTTGATCTTCTTATTTCGGTTCCTGTGGTCTCTGCTTTGTTATCATGCGTCCGTGCGTCTTTGTTGTGGTCACCCACCTTCCTGCAGTCGTCCTCTGTCAGCAGTGACGTTCAGCATCCCATTTGGCCTGGACAGTGATGTTGACATTGTCATGGGAAACCCAATAGATTCTGTCTTTCGCTCCGTCAGCACCGACAACCTCACTGCCGGCATCTCCGCCCTGACCTCTCCGGCAACGCCCGTGGGGGTGCCTCGCGTCCCGTACAGCCCTCCGGAGGACCTCAGCCACCTGGTCAGCGCCTCGGCCCCGTCTCACCGATCCTCCTGGGGCCCTTATGCGCAGACGACTCCGCTGGGGGAGCTGCCGACCATCGAGGAGGCGAGGCAGGTGGTTCTTATGTCCGGCTGCAAAGATCAGAAGAAAGGGAGGACGGCTGAGAGAAGTGGGAGAGGAGGAGGGTTAGGAGGCCGATTGCGTCCGGAGGGAGCACCTGCGGGTTTTTTTCTGCACTCCCCTGAAGAGGACAAGCCTCAGCTCAGCAGCTCGGCTCCCGGTCGATCGGGACTTCGACCGGTGAGAAGCGGAGCTGGTAATTCTGAACGGCAAGGCAGGAGGGACAGGTCAAGACATGACATGTCACGGGACGACGACTCGGTTCTACGAGACGGCAGCATTGACTCTTCTGAAGCGTCCGATGATTTGCCAAGAAACACCCCTGGCAATATTCGACCCGGTAACATTCGCCACAGCGGCGGCAGCAGTCCTCGCATGACCAGCTTCGCGGAGCGACGAGACAACCGGCGGAGACAACCGGCCGCTGCCGGAGAGGATTCAACTTCTGCTGCCACCCCAATGACCCCAGGCACTCCCCACCCAGGCACTCCCCACCCAGGCACTCCCCACTCGCCCTCCACACCCGCATCGGGTCACCAACAGAACAGCCCGAGCTCTGAGGCCTGGGAGCTGGGGGCTCGCCTGGAAGAGAAACGCAAAAGCATCGAAGCTCAGAAAAGACGCATTGAAGCCATTTTTGCGAAGCACAGACAGAGACTCGGAAAAACTGCCTTCCTCCAGCTAAAAAGAGAGCAAGGAGAGGGAGGAGTGGAGGGAGCAGAGGAGGACAGTCTGACCCTGGAGGAGCGCCTCACTCGCATGGAGGAGCAGCTGAAACAGGAGGAGGAGAAGGAGGAAAAAGAAGCAGAGAAAGAGGAAGAGAAGCCGTCTGTTTCCGACCCTCCTCGGTTAGAAAAGCAGGTCACGTTTTCCATCGACAGCAAGAAAGGAGGGGAGAAGGACGCAGGGGTGGAGAAAGGAGGTGAGGCGGTCATAGTGGAGTACAACGAGGTGGTGCAGAAACTGAGTGAAGCTCTGCAGTCCCTTCAGAAAGACATGCAGAAGCTAACAGAGCAGCAGCAGCAGCTCTTGAGCAACCAAAGACCCAGAAACACACTGAGAAACACTCCGAAATCTGAACTGAGAACCAAAACCCCTCCTCACACCCCGACAAAGACTCCGCCGAGAACGCCGACAAAGACTCCCACCAGGAGCACCACTAAAGCTTGGATGATTCCTGCTGGACCCAGTCCTCTGGCTCCTTCCTCCCCGTCACGACGCGCTCACATCCCCCCCTCGTCCAGCTCCCCTAAAACCAGCATGTCTTCCTCGTGCCCTGCTCCTCGCACCAAAATCCACTCGTCCTCCTCTCCACGCAGTCCCAAAAACAACCACCGCCAGCAGCGGCCCTCCGAACTTAAGTTCCCTACGCTCAATCGTGTCCTGGCGCCCACCCAGAATGTGGACACACTCCCCCACCTGCGTCGGGTGTCCCCCAGCAAGTGTCAGGTCCAGACGTCCTCCTCTTTCCGCATCGGCGGACCTCAGACCCCTCAGGGGTCGCCGCAGCCCACCCGGCAGCCGCCGCAGCCTGAGGAGAACGCCTCAGACACGGGCTCGAGTGAGACGCCCACCCAGTTCAGCCTGGAGCTGGAGCAAGAGGACGCCGAGGCCGTGGGAGCGCTGCCGGTCTTACCAGCGTCCAGGCAGGAGAGGCAGAGGACCACCGTCGGCAGCAGCTCGGGGGCTCCCTCCGAGTGCTCGTTTGAGAGCGACACGTTGTCCCTGTCTGCTGCGTTCAGCGCAGGAGGGGAGGGAGAGGCAGGAGCAGGGAAGCCCTGCAGCCTGATGGAGGCGTCCCTGTCTTCTGCTGGAGGGGTGGAGGGGGGCAGCGACATACCCACCGACGAGGGCCAGGAGTTTTCCTCCGACTCCATGAGCGACCACACAGAATCTGTGGCGGAGGCTGTCAAACGATCCGCAGAGAGCCCGGATCCCATCCAACTGCTGAACCTGGCCACAGAAACCAGGGATGAGCCGGAACCACAAACTGAACCAGCAGAACACACAACACACCCCGACACAGAGGAGACGGACGGGCCAAGCGGGGAGAAGAGAGGAGGAGTTGGGTTCTTCTTTAAGGTTAGTGTTGGAGGGCGTTTAACATGAAATCCCCTTTAGGAGAACCGTGTGCTGTGTGAGTGACGGTGTGTTTGTGTCTGCAGGAGGACGGACACAGTGAAGGAGAGATGGAGCAGCGTAAAGCTCTGCTGTTGGAAAGGCAGCAGAAGAGAACAGAGGAGCTGAAGAAGAGGAGACAGTGGCATGAGCAGGAGAGGGAAAACAGGTAATATGTTTTATCAATAACTGTACAGAATGGACTCATATTGCTTTTTATTTAATCAATTTGGTTTATTTACTCAGTGAAAAAAACTTAAACAGGTGTTGTCTAATAAAAAATATATAATTATAACAACTAACACGAAACTTTTAGCCAGTGGCCAACTTGCAGAACCTGTGTTTTTTTAGGTTTTGAGAAAAGCAAGAACAGGAAACAAATAAGAATACACAAAGTAGTAAAGTAAAAATGTCACAGATTTGTTTTTGATTATGTCAATTTTAGTGGATTATTAAACACTTTAAGATGCAAACATATACTGTATACAGTATTAGGTCCATATCTGTTTTTCTTATTTTGGTTCTGTTGGTACCACTTTTTGCCTGAGTTGCCCCCCCCCCCGGGGCTGTCAGTTACATCCAGAGGACGAGGCAAAGCGATAACACTTTATTTCTACTCTTTCGTAACCGTTTCAACAAAATTTAACTGTTTAAAAGTCCGCTCACTCATACTTAGTTAACTTCACCACACTGTCATGTAAGGAAAGAGCGCCAGGGCAGCCGCCAGATAAACAAAATAAACTAACAAAGTTACGAACGCACACAGATGAATGCACAGTAAGTTCTGACAAAAGACAATTTCTCATTTTATTTTGTCCACTACGTTTGTAATAATAAAGAGAGAAAAATAATTTAAAAAGTTAAATGCTTATAAAAACATTTTTTAACTCAAAGGAAAATCTCAAGGTACGCACAGTGCGTACAGCCGTACAGCTGCAGGCGCTACTGGTTCTGTACATTACCACAATACATTTTGAACAAAACATTTCAGATGCAGTTGAAGTTCAGACTCTCAGCTTTAATTCAGTGCTTTGAACAAAATGATTGCTTAGAAATGTGAGGAACTAAAGCATTTTTTAACACATTTCAGGGGTTCAAAATAATTGGGCAAATTAAATAATTATAAACAAAATGGTCATTTTTAATACTTGGTTGAAAACTGTCTGAAGTCTTGAACTCATGGACGTCACCAGATGCTGTGTTTCCTGCTTTAATGCTCTGCTACTGCAGCGGTTTTCAGTTGCTGTTTGTTTGTGGGCCTTTCTGTCTGAAGTTTAGTCTTTTAACAAGTGAAATGATGCTCATTAGGGTTGAGATCAGGTGACTGACTTGGCCATTCAAGAATATTCCACTTATTTGCTAATAAACTCCTGGGTTGCTTTGTCTTTATGTTTTGGGTCATTGTCCATCTGTAGTATGAAACGACGACCAATCCGATTATGCTGGATTTGAGCACACACCTCAGAATTCATTCAGCTGCTTCTGTCCTGTGCCACGCCATCGATAAACACTAGTGACCCAGTGCCACTGGCAGCCATGCATGCCCAAGCCATCACTGCTTTGAGTGAGTCAAAAGCTTCAGGACACCTTTTTATTTCAGAAAGACAAGGGAAAATTATTTACCCCAGCAAGTAATGGGTGAGGGGTACTATTTTTTGGAAAAAATTGCCTTTGATCCAATATGACAACTTTCAAGATGGCACCCATGTTGTGTACATAGCCTAAAAGATATACCCCTTACCAATTACTGGAGTATTCAGATGCCATTTTCTCTTGTTCTTCTTTGATAAAAGTGAGAGACTTTTGACTCAACCTATATAACGTACTTACATTTTTAATCTCCATTCAGGCTGGTTTAGAAGTCTTTGATCATACAGTACATATAGGCTATCATATGCATACATTTGACTATGAGCATCTTTACAACTTTCAGGTAATTCAGTAATTTATGTACGAGTAAAAGAACTAAAGTCCTAAAACAGAACTCTGTGGTACACCCATTTCGATGTTTTGAAAGATTGAGTCTGAATTTTCCTTTTTTTTGTTTAACTTTAAAACTAAAGCCAAGCAAAGAACTTATAAAGGAAACCAAATGCCTTCTGTTTCTTTTTTCAGACCAGCATCCTCAGAAAGAAGAGTGGCATCTCCTTCCAACACCTCCCCCGCAGGCACAACCTCCCCCTCTCCCACACCCCCAGCTACCCCTGCCCGACGAGGGGACTTCACACGAGGAGAGTACATGAGACGGCAACAGCTCATACTCATGGAGGACCTGGACAAAGTCCTAAAGCAGAAATCCCCCAACCAAGGCCGGTCATCAACGAAGAAGACTCGCTCACGACCTCGCAGCATGACCAGAGAGGAAACTAAGCTGTCTCTGAGTCCAGCCAAGGGAGCAATGGGTAAAAAAAAAACTCTGTAAAAGTATTTGTACATTACTGCTGTGATAAAACTGTTCTCATGCTTTTAACCTTTGCTTCTTTAGGTTCTAAGCTAACAAAAGTCTACTCCCACTCGTCACTGAACCTCGCAGCCACAGAGGAAGCAGGAAACAACGGTGGTGATCCCACAAAGAAATCTCAGGACTGGGAGTCTGGGTCCAATGGGACCTCACCTGCACCAGAATACACAGGTACATCTTCAAACAGAGCAGGAAATACCAGCAGGGCCAACATGTTTTCTGTTAGAGTTATTGTGATAATTGTGTTTGCATTTTCAGGTCCAAAACTCTTCAAAGAACCAAGCTTCAAGTCCAATAAATTCATCATTCACAATGCTCTGTCACGCTGCTGTCTGGCTGGAAAGGTCAACGAATCCCAAAAGAACAAGATAGTAGAGGTAAGTTTACCTTGTAAGCACAAAAAAAGATGACTGAACCAAATCCAATTTTCTTGCCTACTTTTTGCTCCGACCTGAGGAAATGGAGAAGAGTTCCGCAAACCACTTCCTGATTCTCTTCCGCGACTCAAGCTGTCAGTTCAGAGGCGTCTACACCACCAACCCTGACACCCAGGAGCTGATCCGGCTGACAGGCGTGGGCCCGCGGACGGTCAGCCCCGCCCAGGTGGAATCCATGTATAAATACAGCTCAGACAGGAAGCAGTTCAGCTCCATTCCATCCAAAACCATGGGCATGAGCGTGGACGCCTTCACCATCCCCGGCCATCTCTGGCAAGGAGGAGCAGGAGGAGGAGGGGGGAGTAGGAGGGCAAGCATTACTAAGAAGGGAGCCAATTCTAAGTCAGGAGGAGTGTAGTTACAATAAAAATTAAAACACAAAGCATACATTTTATGATCACTTAGATGGACCTTTGGATTTTTCTAGAAATAGAAAACAAAGATTCCCCTTATGTTCATGAGAATGTCCCCCCGCACAACTTTCCTAGAACTGAAACAGAGTAAAATTTGTTTTAATTGTCCGTTGCACATGTTAGAGTCACTTCTACAAGGCTGCATCATTCCAGTATACTTTAATTGTATGAAGTACAAATTTAGCTTTTCTTTTAAAGAAAATATAAACATTATTGAGTCACACTGACACTCGCAGAACAAACAGTCTTCTCTTTTTTTTATGTTTCTAGGGTACTGAAGTGTCTCAGTGCAAAAGATGTTCAGAACATGAAGCCAAACAAAGAGGGGAAATATGCCTTTGTGTCAGATTGACTGAGTGGACTTTCGTTTTTTTTTTCACTCTATCAATAGCTGTCAGTGTGTGGATGGATGAAAGCACAACTGTTTTGCTAAATGAAAAATAGCCATAAAAATGTAATGCAGAGATAAACTGATTTTTTTTTTTTTTTTTTTTTGGTGTGGGGCGGGGTTAATGAATCTCAGTGCTTCTAGAACAGCATGAATGGTTCTTCACTGTATGTTGAATAAGCTTATTTCTATAGCTCTATCACAGTGAAACTGTGTGATTTGATGAAGCTGATAATATGTGAATGTTAGATGCCAACTGAAACCTTTTTCTTATTAAAATAAACTAGAAGCTTGTTTTTTGTTTCTTTCTAATATTTAAGTAAGAAACTGACATACAAACCTTTTTTATAGTTACTAATGTGCGCGCACAAGCTCAATATTTTGCAGTTCATTGTGGGATAAATTAGCTGCTTTTGGTTCTTTGAAATACACTCTGTGTACCTATGTTTCTGCTGAGCATACAGACAGTTCAGAAGGTGAGTTTCAAATATGCCTTCTGCACATTGAGAATAAAAAAAAATAATAAATCCATCAGAGCAAATATACTCACAGATTTTGTTGCCTCATCACCCGTACATGCAGTACAAGTTCTTGATATTGATTACCGGCTCATGAAGTCTGTCCAGTGGTTCATGAGATATGTTCATGAGAGTTTAATTCAAATATTTAGGGAAATTTTCACAGTGCACGGTCTAATAGGGCTCAGATTATGAGTTTAGAATCAGTTGGTCTATATGTTTTACCAGCTTTCACTGACTGTGAATCAGATGCTCAGTTATGGTTGATTTATACAGTATTTGGATGAGACGTGACCACAGTCCTCAAACGGTTTTATCTTTTGGGGGCAGCTGAGGATGAGTGAAGGTTCAGTGGCAGCAAACAGAGCTGTGCTTTAGTGGTTAAATCAGAAATAAAGATGAGGATCACACTTCTGTGCTTCTTGACTTGGATCAGTTGGAATATTTGAACAATGTGTAAAATATTTACCCAATGTGCCTCATTTTGGCAGAGGCCCTTCCTGAAGCCTGACAGTGTGGCAGACGTCACTCTCAACAGGGTCCTTTCAGGAGATTAAACAGGAATTTAGTCTCACTGAAAAGTAAATCCTGTAAAAACCTGTTGATGTGATATGAAAAATAATGACTAATGTTCAACAAGAGTTTGTGTTTTTATTTAAGTTTTTTCTTCCAGAACATTCAGTATGCAGCTACAGAGTGTTCTTTAACAACATACATATTTCTTATTGCATCAGTGTGATCAGGTGTAATTCTCTGGGATCTTTGGTGCAGTCCTAATTACAGCAAAGGTTTACACAGTTTGTGGTGCATTCTGAAGATCAATGTCAGTGGAAATCTATTTTTTTTATTATTTTATTTCACTAGAAGAAGAGTACAGATTATTTCTTTATTGTTTTCTGTGCATAAGCTAAAATAGGTGACTTACAGATTATTTTAAAGATGAACATAATTTTGTGAAAATTTGACTTTTATTTCTTGAACTTTTATTTTGTTGAAGCCCAAAAACAATTGTTTTCTTTCTCCTTAACGCACCTCAAAGTGCCATTTTACATTTTTCCTACAGAAACAAATAAATGTCCACATTCTATCCCATACAAAGCATGCCCGTCCTAAAAGCGATGATAGGAAACCAGAAAAAGAAGAGCAGCTCAAGCTTTCCTCTACATCGACTATCAAAGAAAACGTCTTCAGACTTTATGAAGATTTTTACACAAGTTTGAACACTGTAAGCAAGCTGTAACTAGTAAAGACTAGATGTGTTTACTTTCAAAAATCACATTAGATTCTGTTCAGAAAGACTCATAATGTTCTGGTTGACATGAACCAGAAGAACAATCTGTTCAACTCCTGTTTTTGATGTTTGCCAGGTCAGCATTAAAAAATGGTGAAATGCTTTTTGGATGAGTTTTAATTAAATTTTTTATATTTATCTTTACCCGAACTAATGTTGCATTCACAGTAAGCAACATTAAGCAGAAAAGACAGAGTTCAGCTAATACTTGAAACACTTTGCTGACAAGGAGAACATTTTGATTAAAGTCTTACTGTTAGTTTAATCCCACTGAACATGTTGTTACACACGGAACACATTATTGTGAAATTCACTATTAAATCTTAGAGAAAGTTAAAGCTGGATAGAAAGTTTCAGTGAGCTCTAATGACACAAAGTCCACTTTCCTCTGGTATAGCTGTGGTTAGTCCCAGCACTACAGTTATCAGTTACACAGGTTTACATTGAAGTTTTAACAGTGCTGTGGGATAAACTGCATTTAGCAGCTATAGCTTCAGTAATCAACACAATAAGTGTTTAAACACATATGATGCAGCTCATTCAGCAGGAAGATGCGGCGGTTTGATAACCTCAGGGTGATGAAGATGCAGGAGGATGTGGTTGTAAAGTTGCAGTAGAACTTAAAGAGATAGTCCAGATCTTTTAAAGTGAGGTTCTGTGGAAAGGTCATAAAAATTCACTGTGTTGAAAAGATCTTTGGATGACCTCATTTTGGCGGGAAAATTTGATTTTCATTCTGACTGGACTGATAAAACAAAAGTTAGACTCCAATCGACACACTTATTTTGGCAAAAACATTATGACGCGTCAGCTGAAGGTGCTACAGCTAGCTGCAACTAACACTGAATAAGTGGTTAGTTGAACACACAATATCTCATCAATAGGGTCAGAGTTAAGCTATTTTCACCAACAGAGGTTGTTCAAAAAGCTGTCTACAGCAGGTAAGATATTGTTGATCAATAATCTTTCCACAGAGTCTCTCTTTAAGAAAGTGCCATAAGGAGGAGCTGTTGTAATGCACAAAAAGAAAATGGATGAAATGTGCATTATTACAGTCAATAAAACACCCTTTGTGTTTTCTTTCTAGCATTAATCCATGTTGATATACCTGGAGTTAAACAATCAGACTCTTGCTAATGAGCTTCATCTGTATCAGCCTCCTTGTTATGTTCAGCTTGTGTGTCCACGGTGCTGAGAACGGTGGTGCTCCACCCGCCAGCATCGTGCTGCGGCTCCAGCGACGGACCCCCGGACACGTTGGTTGCCGGGTCCATCGAGGCTGGGGCGGAGGGGGGAGGGTGGCTGGCTGTGGGGTCAGGGAGCAGATCGGAGGAAGCGTTGGCTGGTGTTTGGGATGTGGGGACGGCGGGTCCATCAGAGGGCGGCAGAGAGGAGGAGTTGGACATTGTGTTAACAGACAGGTTGGACGGGATAAGCGAGGGGGAGTCAGAGAGCATGAGTGGGAGGGGGTCAGATGGGGGGTCCGCGAACAGGTCAGTCGGATTCAGACGAGGCGTGTGAGCGGGGGTGGGCTCCTGTGGGTCTGTGCAAACTGGCTCTCCCTCGGCCACGTACCAAACCTCATTGTGCCGGTCCAACAACTTCAAGGGGCTGCACACACAAAGACATCAGAAACATTTCAGCTCTGTAATAACCTACAGCTTATAAAACTGTCAAGGATCAAGAGAAATGTTGGAGCTGCTGACATCGACTCATTATTGTCACTATGTCCGAGGTCTGCAACCTTTCCAATCAAAAGAGACATTTCTGCTCCTTGGCTCACTAATAAAATGAAATGTGTCCAGAAACGCAAAATATGCTACAACTGTGGTTACCAACTGGTGGTTCGTGGGTCTTTACAACCAGTCGGGGTCACATTATAAAACTAAACATTGATAGCAGATTTTAACATTTTTATTATTTTTACACTTTAGGATGAAAGAAAAGACCAGATTTATGTTTATAGTTCATACTAGAAATAAAAAAAACTACAACTAAACTATGAACACACATTTGTGTTTCTATTTATTCTTATCATCTAGTTTAGTCTTAAAGGTCTTTAAAGTGCCTGTGACATGCATATTCTTCAAATACAAAAAGTCAAAGAAAACATCTTTATATTCAAGAAAGTTGGAATAATACACACAATTTAACCCATTTTGTCTCATAACTGGCATATTTTCTTTTGAACTTGGCTCAGCCAAAGTGAAACAGGAAGTGACATCAAAGGGGAACTCTGTAACAAAGAAAACTCTCTGGTCTTTGTTTATTGAAACAATCATATTTGAACTCTGATTCTTCTTCATCTCTCTGATAGTGACTCATAATAATCTTAAGAAACATCAGATTCTTCTCTACAGTCTGTGTTGTTGGCTGTTGTAGCAACGCCCTGTTCATATGCAGACATTCCCCTTTGACATCACTTCCTGTTAATTCACATGCAAATACCTCAACAACTGTTCATCTCAGCAACATGAAATTTCTTTTGCAATGTCTTATCAATGTCCTCTTTCTAAAAATGCATTCATATGTGTTACAAAAATTTGACGTCACAGGCACTTTAAAGGTAGCCCTAATGGATTTAAGAGAAAGCTCAGACTGTAAGGCTGTTGGATTATTGAATGGTAAATGGACTGTACTTATATAGCGCCTTTCTATCCATCCAGGATACTCTTTGTATTAGTAGTAGTTTGCAAACAATTTGACAGGAAAACTGCTCAATCTACCCTTTTCTGTTGGGAGTATTAAAAACAAAAAATGTAATCTCATGTTAGCTTTCAAAGAGCCCCATGTTACAGACCCCTGCACCATGGTAACCACAGACCTGTGTCTGTCACTCCCTGACAGCATTTTCAAGTGAGTCAAAACCTCTGCAAACTAAAATGTAAGTCTTAAACTGTCAAATTTCGAAATGTTAGAAGCCATTTCTCAGGTTTTGATCACTAAAGCTGCACATTTTGATGTATATTTTTTTCCCATAAAGCTGTGGGGCTTTTGAAACTAGACAAAAATTATGAGCAGAATATTAATAGGGTGGCTCAATAATTCTGCTGTCAAACACAGAGGACAACATGGTTAGACTGTTGCACAGTTTTCTGACGGGAGGTTCCCAGAAATAAAAACAAGAAAGGTGGGCGAGTGTCACACCTGTCGTAACCGACTCCATAGTGATAAGTGTGGTTGTAGGAAGCGCGCACTCTCTCCAGTTCCTTCGTCAGCATGTGAGCGTGAAGCCTGGAGGTGACTGACAGCATCCAGCCTCCGTAGCTCCTCACGTACACGATCATCTCTGGCATCTCGGTGAAATACAGCTGCCAGGGGTCAGCACGGGCAAAATATCAGCGAGTGTCACAGATAAAACTGTAGAAATGTTTGTTGTTGAGGCAGCAGCACAGAATAAACATGAACACACGCTTATTTATACTAAATCAACTGAATTTGATCAAAACATCATATTTTTTAAAGATATATGATGATTTATGTAAAAACAATACAGATGGGGGTCTACTTGAGCCTGCACTCTTAGAGAAGTTCCAGATTCAGCACTCAGCAGGCATCAGTGCTCCATATTGATCTTAACGCCAAAGTCACTGATCAAATTACACACAGATCCTCTGAGCTACACAGAATTTGACCTCAATACAGACAAGCTGCCCAGCTGCAGAGAAACTGCATCACCCTGCATTTCAAATTCTTCCCCTCGTCACCTGCTGACTCACCTTGTCGTTAGTGGGCGCCGGCGGTTTGTCCTGATGGGCGGCTGGCAGAGGGAAGCTGAGCGTGTAGACTGCTGGTTCCCACATTTTGGTTTCCTCTGGGACCTTCACCAAAACCGGGGCAGTCATCTCCATCTGAACCCCTGCAAGCACCATTAAATAAACACAGTAACGCAATAAACACACAACAGGTTTGTCCTGTTCTCGTCCCAGTTTTTACCTCCTTCATTTGCTCCGGTGATGTACTGGAAGAGTCTCCTGAAGGCCATGGCTGCACCCACCCCCATGAAATACGCCTCGGCATCAGTCGACACCCAGCAGGTGGGGCTGTAGCGTCGCACCTGAACACACACGTCCATGACAGATTAACAACTGTGGGCGATTGTCTGTTGTGTTTGTAAGTTTTTGACTTACTTCATACTCATCTGTTTTGCAGACCAGCTCGTACTCCAGACACTCCTTAGACTCGGTGCAAAAGCTGGTGTTTGTGCTCGGTCTGCAAAAGTAGCAAAAAAGTCACATTTAATTCTGAAACATAAAGATTAGCTGACCTGCTTTAACTAGACATTCCTGTACATCCTTCATCAATTACCAAGCAGTTACCTTAATTCTGAATTTTGTGAATGCTTCTCTGTTTATTAATTATAAGTGAAAGTTCTTCTAAGTGCTCATTTTTTACTTAAATGAAAAATACAATACATTGACCAAAAATGACAAAATGTGTTGATTAACACCACACGTTTTAGGACACATGTTAAGTATTTTGCTGGCCTGTGGTTTTTTAAGAAAGAAAATCTAAAGTCATAAACTGAATTTTAAAGATCTATATTATTTGTCCTAATTTACTGGGAAAAAAGAGGAATAAACTATTGGTCTTAGCAAAAGCCTGACCTCGTTCCCAAATTGACTGGACTTTCAACAAGCAGGCAGCCTGAGCCAGTGATGTCCCTTTAGCTCAATAAAGACAAAGAGAAGCTGAGGATGATGGGTAATCAGTTTTCAGTCATAAATTTAAGTGGACTGTAACTGATTGCTTGACTGAAGTAAAGAGGCTGTAGAATTATTGCTAATTACAACTTTAAACCTAATCTTATTGATTCTGAAACAATCATTTCACAATAACGGTAAAGGAAAACAAGAGGAACATTTTTAAATAAATGTATTGACTATTGATTATATTTTTATCCATCAACCTGCATGATTAGACGTACCCAACTCGACCTTCAGCTGAACCCACCAGGGCCAAAACAGCTAAAACTGAGAAGAAAACCCTGAAAGACACATAAATAATTTTTCCTCATAAACATCATATTAAAAACAATAAATAAATAAATAAATAAATAAATAAATAAATAAATAAATAAATAAATAAATAAATAAATAAGAAAGAACAACTGTTAAAGTTAAGAGATCTAATGGAGGACATAAAATGCCCCCCAATGAATAAAACATGCAAATATTCAGTGACGTATTTTGATAAAAAGTCACTGGTGGACTTCAGTCTGTCTACATGATGCATTCAGGGGTCTCTGAATGTGAGGATGATGCATTCAGAGGTCGGTTTCATCACTGCAGAGATGAAACAGGACACGTTTTCCTGCGACGCACAGAGGTGAGAGAGAAATCTGCTGCATCACTTTTTTTTTTTTTTTTTTTTTTTTTTTTAAGTCCAAAGGCGTTTTGAGGTCAGCGCTGAGGATCAAAACCATTTCAGCTTGACTAAAAAACAGCATGCAGATAACATAGTTTCAGAATGGTTATTTTTTTATAGGCTATATATAAAAATAGGTCTATAGGCTATATTTCAGACATCAACTCTCAGCTTAACCTGACTGGTTTTTGTTTTATAAACCTGCTCTTTGTGGTTTTTTGCTCTAATCAGAAGCAGCCTGTGAAACAATTTGGAGTAAATCAAAAAGGCAAATTACGCAATTTTGTTTTTTTTTTAATAAATAAATAAAAGATAGAATCCAGGCTACTTTAAATGAAGACAATAATAAAACTCATTTTTAACATTTAGCTGTAAAAAGAAGTGACTTACATGGTGGCGGTCCTGTGTGGATCCTTCCCACCTGCCAGTGGACTGATGGAGACTGCAGTCTGCTGCACGCAGAGCCGACCCAAAGATTTACTGCAGACTGAAGGGGGGCAGAGCCCGCCTATACAGCTCACAGAGGGAGGGGCTCACTGCCTGCACTCGTTTGAAAAACTTCCCAGCATAATCTTACTATGGCAGTGAAGGCAGGTGATGATGTATCTGCTTTTGGGTTTGTCTCTGTCTGTCAGAATATGATCTCACAAATAATTCATCTGAGATAAACTGATTAACTTTTGGAGTCAAAAAATTGCCCCTGCAGATAATCAATAAAAACTGGCCTTGTCCTGGGTCTTCCTCTGGGGTCTCCAACCATTTCATTTCATTTATATATGCACTTTAAACAATATTCTGTTACTATAATTAGCACAAAAGCTAAATTTCATCCGTAGTCCTGAGCAGATAAAAAAGAAACCGTTCATAAAACAAGTGCACAAAACAGACAACAAACTCCTCAGTCTACAAGTTACAGTTATTATGTTACAGATGAATGATGACTGATTTTCTTTCAGCCAAACTTTAAGTAAAAATGGAATAACTGTCACAGTCTCTATTTGCAGACAAATCATTCCATAACAGAGTTCCTCTGATAGATGACCTTTCCACCAAACTCCATTCTGTTTTGCAACAACAGTTTGACACCTAGTAATCATTCTGGGTGTATATTTGTGGATAAAATCATTTAAAGGTGGAGGAGCGTGTCCATTTAAGACACTAAAAACAAGACTTCAAATCACTGAATCTTTGATAATTTTCAAGATTAAGTTCAAGATCTTATATTTATCATTGATTTTATAGTAATGAACATGAAAAGGTTGCCTGTCAAGAACTTTATCTTTTTGAAAAGAGACTTGATGGGTTTTCCCCAGTGGGACATGGCCAGAACACTCATTTTGATCGCTTGCACCAGTGATCTTGTTCTTTTGGTCACTACCCAAAGCTTGTGACCATAGTTGAGGGCTGGAATGCACGACTTCGTCAAACCGTCACCTTTTGAGGTATAGGCCTATGTGTGTTAGCAAAATATCCTGAACCACTGAGCAAATTTATTCAGCCTCTAAGAAAGACACATTATTTATTTTGAAAATTCATTTATTACATGACATTTGTTCTGGAGTTGGTATTTAAAGGTGCAGCGCTTCAAGCTGGAAGGTCTGGACATGTTTTTTCACAGACACCTCTAATGGGAAGAGTCCAGGCCAGGTTCTCCATCATGTCCTTCTGTTTGACACGATTCCTGTTGGTTTGCGTTAAGATCACACTGTTTTAACCATTTCTCAAACAGGTTAAACACCTCAGTGTAAAGAACAGAAACATTACAAATCTTACAAAGCATTGTGGAAAATAAAAATCGATTAGTGGCCCAAAAAGGTAAACAAAAATAAAGACAAAACTGGAATTATGTTTAATTCTTAAAAACATTTTGGTCAATCAATTTTAAAGGGCTTGTTTATAATTTATTTCCGCTGCTGACTCAAATGCAGACTTGCACTGACGACTGACTGGACAGCACTTTAATCAGACGCTGGTTTGGCTTCCCTCCACTGCCTGCTTTAAAACACTGAAGCCCGTCTCATCAGGACTAATGCAAACATTTCTCCTGTGCTTAACGTTAAACATTCAAATGAAAAATAACTTTATCAAGCCTTGTAGAGCCTTCTGGTCTATTGATAACTCAAACCCAACACCTTTCAAAACACCATTTTAGAAATGATAACTTTTAGAATGACGTAGTCTAACAACATCACAGCATCTTGTTACCTCCCAAAAGACAGAGGCTCCCATTTACTGGAGCTGCATGTCTAGATTATATCCAGCTTCAAACCTTTTTTAATGTGAAAGCTTTGGCCGATGTTCAATTAATTCTAAACATTGAGGTGAACATGCACACGATCAGGTTAGCCTCTTTTCTTGTAAAGCAATTTGGTAACAAAACTGTCAACATGTTATTATCCAATTCAGCTGCTGAACCCGCCATTTTTTTCTAGAAAACACCATGCTTCAATACAGTGTTTACAGAAAGATTGTTAAAACATATCAAAAGCACAAATGAGACATCGAGAATGACAAAGTATTTAACTCATCTACTTCAGAACTGTGGAAACATTTGTTTCAACATCCAACTTTAAGGTTCAACACAAATTGAGAGCTTTTTATTTATTAAAATTCATCCTGAGAACAATTTGCCTAAAACCTGTGAACAGTATTTACGTACACAAGTGCGATCCGAGACCTTTCCAGAACTTCAGCTTTATTGTGACAGTTCAAACATACAGTGGTCTGTAATGAGCAAAATAAAATAAAAAACCTGTTTTTGAATCACCTTCAGTAAATGTGTGACTGTTAACGTCTTCTCTTCAAAGTTTATCTAGAGACGAGTCAGCTGTAAACACTACGCAGAGCTGTCCTCTCTGGACAGAAGTGACTCGGGTCAAATCTCAGAAGCTTTGCTGTGTTTTCTTGCCTGAACCACTACAGAGAATGAAAACCGAACCGTCTGAAACGCTGCTGGAATTTGCAAAGTGTACCACGCCTCTTTTTATATGAACAGCATTTATTTACAAAGAACTACCCTTCAAAACGATCATCTACACTTGGTATGTGCTGCTGATCTGTCATAAACCAAGAGTTTAGTTATAGTTAAACAAATAAGCTTCACATCAAGAGCAAAAAAAAAAACAAACAAAAAAAAAAGGTCAAACCAGAAGCAGATAAATTACAACAAAAATAAATCGGTGAGGTCACTTCTCTGCCCAGATTGGCACTGATGAGCCAGAAAATAAAAAGTGACTGTCATCTACAAAGCGCTGTTGCTCTGGTGAGTTTTGTTTATTCAAAAAGAAGTTCTTGTGTCACGACTGATTCACAGAGAAGCATCACTAAAGCACTAAATTACAGCTGCAGTCCAAACATCAAATTATCTCTCTATCACCAACAATTATACTCCAAAAAAAACACTTCAAGTTAATATATTAAAATATACAGCCTCTTATGTCTATATATTTCAATATACAAATCTGTGAAGAAAAAGAAAGCATGGCATTGAGTTTAGTTTAACCGTTAAAGGAAAATTATTAACCTTTAATTGTGGGAAAGAGACTTGCTGCTTACAATTTTACATACACTAATAAGCCTTTTACCTGAGTATGGGCTATTGTCTCCAAAAGAAAAAGAATTTGGAGTTTGAATCTGGTTTCTCTCACACACACACACACACGCACGCATACACCACACAGAGCTAAGAATCTCACAAAAGTATTGTTTTAAATAGCAGAAGTTAACACACTCAAAAGCAAGTCTGTTGCTAAAATAATTATCTTTGGAGAAAAAACAAAAAAAAGAGGAGAAAGGATTACACCAACAGAGCTCCTTTTTCCACATCTCCACCAGTTCAAGTGACAGAAACCTTGTTTCTGAGTGGAGTGTCCAAAAGAAATGGAGAGTATCCATCATCTGAAGTCTTATTATGATCTTGTTTTTTTTTTTTTTTGCATAGCCAGACAGTGGGCATGACCTTTGCAGCCACCTGAAGAGTTTCAACCAAAGAGCTGTCAGTGGAAGTGGGGGGGGGGTCTTGGTCCATATGCACCCCAACACCAGGAGGTCTGGGGCTGTTTTAGTTGGTCCCTCCCAAAGACGCAGCGTTCTGCTTACAGGGTGGGCTCTTTCTGGCACTCGCGTCCGTTAGACGTCTTCTTGACTTTGGAAATGCCCTCCAGTGCACCGGACTCTGTCACGCTAAACAAAAAAAAAAAAAAAGAAAGAAGGCTCGTTTTAAGATCTTTTTAATTTAAACTGGATTTTTTTTGTCATGCTAGTTTAAAAAAATACATTTTTAGTCATTAATTTAGGGCTGCAACAACGAATCGATAAAATCGATAAAAATCGATTATTAAAAGCGTTGGCAACGAATTTCATTATCGA
>JAUBOC010000127.1:14052488-14064353 GCA_032275365.1 Anablepsoides cearensis | reverse complement strand
ATTGAAAACTCAAGACAGCCATAACATTATGTTTCTTTACAAGTGTATGTAAACTTTTGACCACAACTGTACATCTTCCAAGTGCTGCAGTATGGAGGACCAAAACTGAATTAATTAAAAATAAAAGCAGAAATAGATCAATTAACCTTTAAATAAATACATTTTAAATGCACAAAATAAATTAAAAAGGAGAACTTTACCTCATGTTTCATAATTTAATTGACCTTCATATTTATTTTTCCTGCTTAGTTCCAATAAATTATATATTTTAACATGTAATTAAAATTTTGTTATTTTAATATATATATGCATTTGTGTCTCTTCAATGCTTAAATTGAATTATTATTATAATTTTGTCCAACAAGTTTTTTTATTTCTATGTGTTGCTTGTGCTGCCTCAGTTTAGCTTAAAGTTTAGTTAAAAATAAATGCACAGGTAATGTTTTCCTCCTTGCCTTTTTTTAAACTAAACTTTAAACTTTTAGCTAAACTGAGGCAGCACAAGCTGCAACACATAGAAATAGAAAAACTTGTTGGAAAAAAGTATAAAAATAATTAAGTATAAACATTTAAGACACACAAATGCAGGTACAAGTAACAGGAAAAACGATTAATATAGATTAAAAAAAAACCCAGTAAAATTAAAATTATGTGTTCAAATATATAGATTAATTTGTTGGAACTAACCTGAAAAAATAAATATGAAAGTCAATTAAAATATAAAAAAGATAAAGTTCTGCTTTTTAAATTTAATTGGTGCATTTTAAGTGTATTTATTTAGCGGTTCATATAATTCAGCTTTTATTTCTAATTATGTCAGTTTTGGTCCTCCATAAGCCTGATAATCATCTGTTCATTCATATCAGGTGTGTTGGAGCAGAGAAACATGTAAAACATGCAGGGCTGTGGCCCTCGAGGACCAGGATTGCCCATGCCTGATGTAGAGCATGCATAAGCAACAAAATCAGTCCTAATTCAACTTTTTAGAAAAAAAAATATTTATGTGCAAGACGGCTTGCACACACTAACCAGACGACAGGGAAAAGGATGGCTCCGCAGCAGATAAGGTCGACCAGAAAGAGGATCTCCTTCCACAGGTAGTACTCGCTGGAGCCTTCCTCTGTAGACTCGATGATGATGTAGGCAACATTAGCCAGGACCTGAAGGACGACAGCTGGGTGAGTCACCACAACGATTACATAAACACACCAGCATCTTATACCTGATGTTTAGAAGTACCTGCAGTGGAATCACGATCATAAAAATCTTCTTCTCTTTGTCTGACAAAATGTATTTGACAAAAGCCCAGCCGGTGCCGATCAGAGCCAACGTGATGAAGAGCAGAGCCCCTTTCAGCCTGATACAGACATCAGTATAAACTCAGTGTAAAAACCCAACACTAATCATTCGGCACGTCCTGCAGAGGGTACTTACAGGTGTGTTATATAATACATGATAGCCCAGCCTTCAATAGGATACCCCTTAGTGTTGATGAAGTGATAGTTGATCTGAGGGAAACAAAGTGCAGACATCATTAAACCACTTTTACTCTTGTTGTTAAAACTGATCTGATCTGGTGATAATGGAGGAAATGAGATGATGACAGTGCTCTTACACTGTGGAAAACCAATGACGTAGATTTGGTGAATGCCAGTGCAGCCATCAGCCAGTGGATCTTGAACACACTGTACCTGTAGAAAAGCACACAATGAGAGTTTTTTATAGAAACTGGCAACTTTTAATGGAATAGCTCAATATTCATTAGAAAATTTTGTGTTTTGCAGACTCAAACTTCCAGATTACCTGCTGAACTCTATTGTATTTTAACTGTTTTAAGTTAAACTGGTGGCTTTATTTGTTCTCTAGGGAAGGCAGGCCAGGGGAGGGTTAGCATTGACACTCCTCACGCCTCGCTCCACTCAGAAATCAGACTGAAGCGGCCAAAACTTGTCTAAGTCCCAGTCTGAGGTGTCTTGTGAAAGAGCTGTGTCTGTTACTACCTCGCTCTGAGCTACATGTGACTCCTGAATGGAACGAGGTGGTCAGAACACGCTTCAGTAACTGTAAGGGGCCTTAAACTGCTGAATTTCACATGTGACATGCCTATCCTTCAAATACAAAAAGTCAAAGGAAACATCTTTTTACTTCAGAAAATTGGCATAGTACACATGATTTTACCCATTTTGTCAGAAAACTGGCCTACTTTCTTTTGAATTTGCCTCAGTCAAAGTGAAACAGGAAGGGACATCAAAGGGGAACTCATTAATAAAATAAACTCTCTGGTTTCTGTTTATTATAACAAATTTTTTTAAACTTTAACTCTTCTTCATCTCTCTTTGATAGCGACTAAAAATAATCTAAAGAAACATCAGATTCTTCTCTACAGTCTGTTTTGTTAGCTTTTGTAACATCACTCTGTTCACATGCAGACATTCCCCTTTTTACATCACTTCCTGTTTCTTCACAATTCAATTCAATTCAATTCAAAAATACTTTATTTATCCCAGAGGGAAATTAGGTAATGCAAATATCATGCAAATATCTCAACAACTGTTCATCTCAGCGACTTGAAATTTGTTTTGCAACATGTTATCAATGTTATCTTTCCAAAAATGCATTAATGTTTATTACAAAAATGTGATGTCACAGACACTTTAGCTAATAGTTTTAAATACTAAAGATGATTATTCCTCCTGTTAGTGTTTTCTGCAAGCAGTTCAGATTACACAAGGGGACTTCTGTGGTTTTAACAACCCCAGCAGATGTAACCCTGCAAATATTTCTACCACAAACAGTAAAAAGTGATGACATGTTCCTAAATAAGCCACTTCAGCACAATGTGAAAAGCCTTTGTGCAGGTGTGCCTGCACGCACGTGTACCTGTGCTTCATGAGCGTGTACACCCAAACCATAGCCGCGGTGAAGAAGACTCCAGCCATGCAGATATAAAGGCGAGACAACGGGATTTCTGCTGCAGACAGGTACCCATCTGGATTATGCTCCGTCACTTCCACCTGTAATAAAATAAAAAATAAACACGTGCAACGCCTGAGACTTCACCTACAGAGACGAAGACGCTCTACTTACCGTGAACGAGTACGGCAGTTTGACTCCAGATTGCCTGTTCCGACAGTAGTGGAACTTGAGGCTGTACAGGCCCTGTGCCTTAACGCCGAACACCATGCGGAACTGTGCAAGACAACAAAATGTTTTAGGTACATGTTTTAACGCCAGAGATGAATAGTGTTTCTAATTTCGTTCTGTCTTTCCGTAACTTGTTTTATTTTCTCCTCCGTAAATTTCATAAACTTCTGTGAACTTTGTAAGTGTTGAGGGGGTGACTGCCATTATTTTATGGAAGCCAAAATCTTACCTAAATTTGTTTCAATGTCAAATCTAATAGTTAAGAACTGTGCACTTACACTGAAGACGTAAAAGCCATTTCTTTTGACCAAAGCTAAAGTCAGCTTGGTATCTTCCCCCAGCTACAAGAAAATACAGTTAGAAAACTGATTTCAAGAGAAGTTCACACAAACATACAGATGCACAAATGCAGCTTACAGGAAATTGCTTTTCTTCTGTCCGAAGTTCTTTCTTCTGAACCTCAGTTTCTTTCTTCTGAACCTCAGACTCTCCTTTGTTTTCACTTCCTTTGGACTTTTTCTCTTCATTATTAGCAGAACTCTCTCTAACTTTCCTCTGGGCTGAAAAACACAAGCACAAAAACCAAGTTAAAGCTCCGTCTGTTTAAACCATCCATTTGTTCTGCTGCAGGCTTTTGAGGAAGTGTAAAGTGTGAACAACACTAACTTTTATTTGCCTCTTCCGTCACATTTGAAATCAAGATGTTGTCTTGAACACCACTTGTACTCACAGTGACGCTACACACAAGGAAATGATACAGTCAACCTTCACAAAAGGCATAGTCAAAAATGCAAAAAACGTGTTGAAGTTAAAATATACACACCTCAGGTTGATGACATCAATAACAAAATTAATGAGAGGCTCATCATGTTTGCTGTTGTTAGATTTTGTTGGTATTGGACAAGGTTCGGTGTCCTCTGCCTATAAAGATATAACAAAGGGTCAAACCATCACATCGGAAAATAACTAAATCTACATTGTATTAAACTATTAAATGCATTTTAACACAATTCATCTTAAATGTTTTCAGAGAAATCACATTAACTAATTCATTATGGTCCTAAAATACTGTGTATTACTTAAAAAAATAAACTTACAGTGTAGGACAACATGCCACTGACACGTGACCTGGACAGGCTAAAACCAACCTAAAAGATAGAAATGTTGAGAGTGAGAGAGCAAAACACAACTGATTTTATCATCACACAGCTCCTACGAACACAAGCAGTTGGTAACACCAGGAACAAGGGCTGCACAAAAATAGTAAAACCTGCAATGTGCAAAATAATATTGCGATGATGATGATGATATGACTTGCCGTAAATGAACCGATACATAAGTATGTAGTCTTTCTACTCTGGGTTCAGAGCAAAAACAACAAAAAAAAAAAAAAAAAAAAAAAAAAGAATTTCCATTCCAGCATGATTTTTTTAAGAATATGAAAAGATCCATCCAATTGGCCAAATATGTGAAGGGCTCCATTTGATTGGTGAAATACTTCAAGCTACTGTCTGAGTGACAAAACACATAAATGCAGACTTTTGAGCCAACCATTTATTGCAGTTTATGCCGTTTTTTCGCAATATGCATATTGCACAGGCTGTTATCCCGATGATGATAAATTTTCGATATATTGTGCAGCCCTACCAGAAACATAGCACCATCAGGAACTACATAGTGGAGCCTCTTTTTTTCTGCAATTGTGACACCTTCCATTTTTCTTGGAAGGCTTTCTTAGAAGTGTTTTGTGCCCATTTATTCTGTAGAGAATTTACAGTTGGATGTTGGATGAAAAGGTCTGGTCCTGATGGGGTTGAGGACAGGACTGTGGGCCAGTCAAGTTCATTCACAAACCATGTTTTGACTTGCACTGGAGGCTAGTCAGTGAGGTGTATTAGCTAGAGGTGGTACAAGTGTGACACTATATTGGGAGGGTTGCGGGCTGTCAAAGTAATCATTGTATCATGTCTATATTTCTGTCAAACATTGCATATAAATATTATTCTCATTGGTTCGCTTATGCCTTCATCACTCATTGCAGAAGTGTGGACCTTGACAACATGTTTTTTTGCCTGATATGATAACACATACTGACAAGCATTTTAATCAAAAGGTTTTCAATAACAGAGTTTCACTGATGTGCTTACCTAAATTTAACATGTCATGGTTACAACATTCAGCTTCACCAGATAACAATAATGCCTGTTAAGTTGTCCTTGCCCAGAACAAAGAGGACCCCTCTCTGACCAAGAAAGGTCACATGATGGTGCCTCTAAACACCGAAACACCTCACTGAGCACAGTCATGCTAGGATGGAAAAAGGGCATCCCCTGAAGTGTTGCCTCAATGTTGGAAGCATAATCTCAAACATCATTGGCATGCCTGGTATGCTGATATCTCGCATCATCGAAGAGACAACAGGATACTTTTATGCATGTATGTGTCAGCTTTGGTTAAAACCACCAATGCTGAAATGGCACCTGCAGATAGGCATCAATCGTAAATGCCTGTTTGAAAATAACTGTGATGACACCAAAAATTACACCTCTTGCAAAAAAAAAAGTGGTTGCAACCTTAAATTCTCAACAATAAATGTATGAAAACAAGTAGATTTACTATTATAGTTCAGTGCTGTATATATTTTTTTTATCTTTATTTAACAAAGTAAACAACAAATAGATCTGCTCTATTTTGATTCAACTTCACTCAAACTTAAGATATAAGCAGAAAAACAAAACTTACTGGACACGATGTGTAGTCCATCTCTTTGATCGACAAGTCAGTCAGGTTCACATCTAAAGTCCCATTGGCGTAGAAACCAAAGTTATTGAGGTCGACTACAAACCGTGTTTCATTCTGAGAAAAATAAAAACAAAAGAATAAGGGCTGTGTAATTGCTGTCAACTAATAAAACAAACAAACGTAGCTATTGCTTTCATCACTGACACGTTTGGTACTAGCTTAGCTGCCTAGCTAATGTCGACATACCTATTATAACACAAGCATCCCGTTAACTTACCTTCAGGGTGAGCTTGTGTTTCCTCGCGTTGCAGACGGACAGCAGCAATAAAAGTGAAACGCCGACCAGAAAGCATTTTATTTGTGCCGCAGCCATCACCAAACCTGACCTGCTAACGTACACTAATATTAGCAATTGACAATCCTACCAGTTGGCTAAGAATCAACAAGCTGGCTAGCAATTATGGCCTCAAGGCCAGAGTTACAATGACGATTCTATTTAAAATATATAAAAATACACACGCAAAGACCCAAATAATGTTATTTTTTGCTGAATTATAACCTCGCGTAGTAGCTATTTTTCTGTACGTGTTCTTTCATCGCGAAAAGTAACAGCTAGCTTGTAGACGACGACAGCATTTTACTTCCTGGTTTGGATCAGTAGCGTACACGGCGGAGACAGAAGCGTCATCCAGAAAAAAATACTAGTTTTTCACATCTGACATGAGTCCTTGGCCGCTAAAGGGAAATTATTTATAAGGGGCTATTAGTTTTAAAATGCTAAATTATATATCACTTTTATTTACGACTACGGGGTTTTAATGTCGAAGTTATGGCATACCGACGTAAACACGTCTGTACCACGTGAAATGAGCCAGGTTGCGATCACGTGATTCATCTGTGATGTACGTTAGCAAATCCTCCACGTCTCGTCTCGTCTCGTCTCTTCTCAGAAGAAACAATCGCCCACCTTTTTTGGGACAGTTACTCAGTTATTTTTGGAAAGATACTTTTTTATTTATGAATACGAAGTTTCATATGGACATATTTAATTTAAAAAAAACATTTTTTTTGTACAAAGACTCCAAGTAAGAAAGTTTTTGTTGTAAATTTAATTCTATTATTAGCTGAATTTCATATCCACAGTTGTAAATTTTCTAAACCAAACCCCAAATTTACATTTTTTGTGCATATTTATCCTCTTATACTGCCACCTTAAAATACTGTACCAATGCAAAATCTTTAAAGACCAAATGAATTTGTAATGAATTTCAGTTGTAACCTGCCCATGTTTTTATTTGTTTATTTTATTCCATATGTTTCACATTTTTATGCTCATCTTAAGCCTCGACATGTTTTTTATGATGTTGCGTATTTGTTGTAACCTGTTATAAAGATTTGAAAAAAAAAAAAAAGACTTGTCAATATGACCTACTATACTATAATACTATATATAAAGTAACAATTTGAAGTGTAATTTAAAAATGCTTGCATTTGATTTTAAACATCTGGAATGACTAAATCTATCCTAAAAACTTAAACAATTTTAGGTTGTTATTTCCACATGATTTCCAATAAAAAATAATGCTAGTTTAATTTCAGTGAAGTGTTGACACAACTTCATAGAATGACATGGGATTTATAAAAGACCTTTTAAATTTCACAATTCCTCAAGCAGGAAATGTGTTGATTTCAGATTTGTTTATTTTAAATCAATTGACAGAACAACTGACCCGGTTTTGGGTCACGACCTATACCAGGTGCAATTGGCGCTCTAAACTGTGAGAGCAAAGTAAATCAAGATGTGTTGGGTTGAGTAGAACTGTATTATTTTACTTATGTTCTCATATCATAATGATGTTATTTATTTACAAATCATGGAAAAGACTGGAAAAAGGACATGGGAAATCATCGGAGGTCCTGCTCATTTCTGAACAGAATTTTTTTTACATACTGCAGCTGAGAAACAGGACACATTTCTCATACAAGTATATGCTTTAAATATTTATTAAAACTTACAGAAAAATTACAGATAGGTGCAAATTTGTTTAGTTATGGTTTATGGATGTTTATGTTCCACGACCCAGTGGTGCCACAGTTAAGCGTCGGAGCAATGACCACACTGCCCCCCTGAGCAGACACAGTCACTGCAGCTGGTGGAGAAGTCACTGCAGCTGGTGGAGAAGTCACAGCAGAGGTGCTGCAGCTGGAGGATGCAGGTTTTACCTTCTCTGCAGGTGCAAAAACAAAAATCAGCCAACAGTCGGACAAAACACAGACTTGTAGCTACAGGCAAGTCTAAAAAAATCCTATTCACCTACATAGTCTCTGTTTAACTTATCTGCCAAATCATTGTTGCGCTGCTTTCTCAGGATCTCAACAGTGATTTTCACAGCCAGCTGTTCACCGTAGTTCTCGATCATTTTCGTCACAGTCCTCGTCCGCGTGGCGTCCTCCAGATAAGACTTAGGAACTGGTCTACAATCCTCAAGGACTTTCTGTGTCAAGTACCACTTAAATGTTTCAAATTCGTCATTACGCACATCTTCCAGAATGTTGAGGAGCAACTCTGAGGCCAGCATGTCTGTTCACTGAGGAGAAAAAAAAAAAAAAAAAAGAAAAGAAAAGATTAGGTTTTAACACCTCACTGACAGGATAGTTCACTGCTTTGTTGACAAACTGTAACTGAAGATTGATGGCACTTTGAAATAGCAATAGTCTCTTTTTTAATTAAATCACTAAAATAAAATGAAGCAACTAATTAATCCTAAAAGGCTCAATCTGAACACTTAAGCTTAATTTGCCCATCAAATTAGAACTTGTTATCTGGGATATTGATAAATCAGCCCTAAAGTTTACAGTATTGGACTCTAAATATTCTATCAGACAAACCCAAATGTTAGAAATTGATTTAAATAATTAACAAATAGAACAAGTTAAAGAAGCTAAACTGCTGGGAGTAATTGATCAAGTAATATCAAGACTCGTGACTGTGACTAAAAGGAGTAGAAATATTTGAATAATTTGATGTAATGCTTATTTTATGTCTCCTGGACAAAGGAAATAAGAATCAGATTTGGATAAACTGCAGATAGTTCAGAACAAAGCTGATAGAGTAGCACTTAGTTGTGATCTTAGAACTTTGTTACCTTCCTGCATCAAAGCCTGTCATGGATGAAGGTCAATGCCATACTTGTAATGCAGTCTTCCTTCATTACACAAAATTTGGATTTTACAAGAAACATTTGGCATTTTTCTCACAGTTATTATACCCATTTCTAACAGACTTGCTTTGAAAACAAGACAAACCTCTATTGTTTACACTTCCTCTGCCCAGAACTAATGCACTGAGTATGTTTTTTTTACAGCAATTCAGTACATTGCCTTCAAAATGAACATTTATTGAAATAGAGTTAACTTTAAATCAAGGCTAAAAACCTACATGTTTAGAAGTTGCCTTCGATTAATATATAAGTGGAACATTGATCAAAGTATTTGCTTGATGATTTTGATTATTATATGGTGTTTGACAAAATGTAATGTTTATTGCTTGTTTCATAATTGGTGACTTTGTTTTTTATGATGTAAACTTTGAACTGCCTTGTTGCTGAAATGTGCTATGATAAAATGATCTAACGATAGGCTTATGTATACATTATCCATATTGAAATAATATTTATTTGAATGATGAATTAGGATTTGAATGGTGAGTTACAATGAGAAATTAACAGTTTTATTAATATTTGTAATTATGTAGACATAATCTGCTTATAATAAATGGTTATATGGTTATTTTGTCTTTTTTTAGTTCAGTTGGGATTTGAGGCTCTAATGGCTATATTTTTATGAAGTCCATCCATCCATGGGTTTTCTCCTCAGCAGGTGACAATAAGTCAACTGTTTGCATTTTAGACATAAATGAATATATTTGCATTTCTGCGTTTTACAGAAAGAGTAGCTGATAGTTGCAGAGCAAAACACAAGATCAAATTGTTTATTTTAGAGATTAGGGACACTGTAGCCAAGTTTAACAATGCAGTGTGCTATTATCAGTTCTATTATACACAGCTAAGACGGATACAACCAGTTATTAAAAAGTTTATTTGCCACATGGTCCCTCTCTGTGATGTGAAGGCTTTTTAAAAACAAAACATAAAAAAAAACATTGTTTTCCCACCATTGGATTAAAAAACACAAGATAAAGCTGCAGAAAGATGCATTCATTTGATCAAAGCTGCAGCAGCCAGAGTAAGCGCTAAAAAAAAAGGAAAAAAAAAGAAGAAAAGAAAAGAAGAAGCTCCAACAGGGTATAAATTCGTTATTAAAAAGCCAAGCACATGGACGCGGATGTGCAGCTAAGTCGACTTTTTTTTTTTTTTTTTTTTTTTTTTTTACGCACAAAAGACGCATCTGAAAATCAACCTGCTGAAATACGACGAGCAGAGACAAAGAGCACAATTAAAGTTAAACTCATGGAACTTGTGTTTTACGCACCTCAGCTCAGATGTTTCTTTGTCTGATGCAATGACAGCGGGAAGCAGCCGCAGCTCCAAGTTCCACAAGATTCCTTTTAATCGCTTTTAATCCAAAGTAAAACTACGTGACCGCAGATAAACAGCGGTGCGGACAACGTTATTGTGAAGGAAATGGCGATTTCTTCTTTCTTTGCCTCACTTTCGATTCATTCTACAGAACAGGAAGTCTGCGAGAAAGTACAGCGGCGGCAGCGCCAGCTCTAGCGGGCACTGCTGCGACTCCTCAGTAAAATAGCCATTGGCTGTCATAAAAGTCAATAAAAGTTACTGGATGACGTAATTACATAGTTGCATATTTAAACAGTTGCGTTTATTGCGATCTTAGGCTGTGATGTTGAAACAAAAAGTCAGCAGGACCTATAGGCTAAATGAACCTAAAATGAAATCATTTCAATCAAAAACAAAATTGGAAAATATTTCACTGTAACAAGTACACTGAAAATAGTTGTTCCCTTGTTGTGTCAGGTTAATAAAAGAAACGTGTAAAAAAATTAATCAGCTTTAGGATAGTGGAAATTATTCATCAATGAAGACAAAACTTTTTAAACAGTCAAGAGACTCAACCTGTCTTTTTTTTTTTCAATTTATTTCCGAGCGCTCAGTGTCTCAAGTCTCAAACCCACAGAATAAGTCTGAAGGGGTGAACGCAGAACACAGTAATCAACAGTTATATCCTCATTATCATTACATACAGAACTCAAAAGTTCACCTGGTCCCAACAAGATAACGCGGAACCAAACACTAATGTTTTCTGATTTCAGCTGATTAAACAAAACAAAATGTAGAAAAAGAAGAACAATTAAAACAATAACAATAATTTTGTGGGACATTTATTGTGCAGCTGATCTTGAACTTAGCTACCAGTAATTTATGAAAAATGCACCAACATCTTTAGCCAAAATAAAACGTTTAAAAAGTTTGCCGCAGGCCCCCAGCTGAAATCTGATTGGCTCCCTGCAATGCACACGTCTTTTCACTGGTAGAATAGCTGCACAATTAAAATGGTACAAGTAAAATATAGTCCATCCATCCATTATCTATACCCGTTTCTTCCTTTCAGGGTCACTGGTGCCCAAGTCCAGCAGTCACAGTGCGAGGGGCGTGGTACACCCTGTACAGGTTTAAATAAAAAAATATTAATTTGGTTTTAGCTCCAGTTTCCGTATTTGTAGTTGCATTTTATTTAACATCTTATTGCAGCAGAAATTTCATCAGCTAAGTTGCGAAACTTACATTTAAAAACTAATTATTCAGCCCATGATGAATTCCAAACGACACAGATTTGGCAAAAAAAAAAAATCCATCGTCTTTGTTTCAATTCAATTCAAATTCAATTCAAAAATACTTTATTTATCCCAGAGGGAAATTATGTGTTGTTGTAACTCATCCAAGTAAAGAATTATTGTAGATGCTGATGGCTGTGGGCAGGAAAGATCTTCTGTAGCGG
>JAUBOC010000127.1:14032025-14048768 GCA_032275365.1 Anablepsoides cearensis | reverse complement strand
AAACACAGTTCAGTTAGAGATAAAAAAAATAGATTAATGCAATTAATTAGTTAATGCGATTAATATGACTGTAATTATTTAATCTCAATTAATCTACTCTTTTGACACCCCTAGTTGTTATATAACATGTTTACATTCTGACGCAGGTCAAATTACCCTTTTTTCACTGATGCAACTCTCCATCCAAGGCTGGCGTCTTGTGAAATAAATGTTTTTATAAGCACCGTGACCTCAAAAAAGCTTCCACTCATTGCTTTTATGGCAGACATATTATCCTGCTCATTGTAGCAAAAGCAGCAATGGGATTTCTGCTCAAATTTTTGAAAATCACCAATCTTGGGATTTTCTTGATATAAACTGCTTATACATGTAACTTTGTTTTTTTTCCCACTCCCCCCAACTACCTCTGTCTCCTCAGTTACATCATCCCCTGTTGGCACTCCTGCTCCACTTTTCCCATCACAAATTTCAGCTCCCTCTTCGTCACCAGCACACCTCCTGGCTTCTCCCCTCAGCGTCACATCCCCGACTGCCACCTTCATCGGCAGCTCTGGGCAGTCAGAATGTGAACTGAAGATATCACCCTCCATTCTGGTGGTCAGGTGAGAATGACTGGGGTCTGAAAATAAAAGGTTCAGACAAAATTTGTTGCATGATTGGATTTGAAATCAAGAGTATCGCATATGGCACATTATATGTCTGTTGACAAACTAATACAGCAATTTATATCAATGGCCTGGATTACCTTGAGCTGATCTGAAGTGTTTAGAAACACTATTATAAATTTGTCAAAAAAAAAAAAAAAATCAGCATTTTAGAACTAGTACAAAAGTACAGAGTGATCAGGAATTATAGAGCTCCAGGTAAAGGTTTTTGAAGTTGTGGACTTGATTGGACATACAAAAAACATACGGCACTCTATTTGTACTTTTAGCAGTTATTGTTTACTACAGAGCCCAACCAGCGATAATGATAAAAAAATGCATGGACATGAGATAATTTTGAGTAGCCCAATTAAGTGTATCTTGCTAAGAATTACTCAATGCCTACAATAAATTAATTCAAACTTGTTCATGTTAACAATTAACAGTATGCATGGAAATGACTGCAGTCCTCATCTCGCGGCAATGCATACTTTTTTAAAATATAACAACTCTGTAGTTTAACTTGAAAAATGAAATCTGTTGAACAACTAATGCTTCGCTTAAGGATGAAAAATCAAGACACTGTCTATGGCACCTGACACTACAAGTAAATCAAACACTAAAAGTTTAACATACACTGACTTTTGTGGAAAAAAAAGGTTATGAATTTAATATGTGATGCTATTATTTATTGAAAAAAAACTATTGTTAATTATTACCTAACCTTTGATGTGCATTTCTAAAACAAAACTTCCCAACATCTAATAACCTGAACAATCTTGTTTCAGGTTTGGAGATCCAGTGAAAGTTAACTGCTCTAAAACCAGTTTAGGGTTTCCTATGCTGGGCTGGGAAGTCTCAATGGTAGGTGTATAAAATATAACTTATACACGAACAGTACACTACAGAATTGTATTTTATTAGTCCTACTATTGTCCTCAAAAACAATGTTCTGTTAAAACTGAGTGACTTTGCTTCACAAGCACATAGGATACTAAGCTAACTGTTCAAATATACCTGTACTGTACTATGAAATATATTCTAGTGAAGCAATGCTGCAATAAAAACTTTATTTTCCAACCTTACTGTGGACAACTATACAGAGACATGTAGTGTGACCTATGGTTTTTTATTTTGATGCAGGTTTTTGGTAAATTTGAGGTATTAAGTTGCATAGAAATATTAATTAACACCTGTTAGTACAAAGACTACAGCCTCTCCAGTGACACTTTACTCTCTTCAGGTGTCTCTTTTGTCACTCTACGATCTTTTAGACAATCTATAGAAATTTTGTCTGACTTTGAAAATGTCTACAATACAAATGAACTAAACAAAAATCAACTGGAAGTCTCTTATGGACGTATACATGCTGCAATGCTAACAATTTGATCAAATATATAACATGTTATTTAGTCATAAAAAATGTTCCTATGCAAGTTGTCTCAAACATTATAGCGTGACAAGACCTGTAGAAAGATCTAGAAATTCAATCATGTTTCAAAGTCTGGATTTTAGGCAGAGTGAATTAAACAAAATGAAATGTTTAAATCATTAATCTATTTGGTATATGTAAACGAAAACTTCTCAAAATCATGTTTTTCTTCTTTGTAACAAAATGTTTCCATTTGCAGATGATGTGATGAACTGTTGCACTTAACATTAAATAAAAGAGCACAATGTTATTTTTTCAATGTCATACCTTTCATGTTTTTGTTTTCCTTCGTCTTGTATTCTGACTTGTTTCCCTTGCTCACTTCAATCACTTAGCTTTAGTTCTTTTTTACTCCTTGCTATGCGCACCACTACACCAGAGCAAATTCCTTACTGACAATGGCAATAAAGTGTTTGATTCATGTTTTTCCATAGTTCTTTATGCAAGAGCTTGCAGTCTAGGTTAAAAATTTAAACAATCAACTCCAGAAATATATCAAAATAGATTATCTACATTTGTATTTGGTTATATTGTAAATATAGTAAATTATCAATCTGAAGAAGCACCCTTCAGATACAACTACATTGTATTGTCTTCTTTTAAATAACGACTCAATGATTTTTGTATTTCTGACCTCAGGGACACTCTGAATCCACTACAGAAGATTTTCTGGTCTGGAGTGTGGACAGCGTGACTAACTGGACCATCAAATCTATATGTTACGCACTTTCTGACCATGGAGGCCAATGCTCCGTTTCTCTGCCTTCAATTGTCTATGGTGAGTCAGTGGTTTTACATTCCCAACATGTGACCGTATACATCAAGCTTTTCAGAGTGGCTAATGTGTCACTTTATCTCCACAGAGCCTCCAAGCAGCGTTTCCATCAAAATCTTAAATCACACTGGGCCAATGTTTGAGGGGCAGCAGTATGCTCTGCAGTGCACAGTACATGATATTGCACCTGTTGCAAAAGTCAATGTGACCTTCTACCAAGGAAATACAGCACTGGGTCAACTCTGGTCCAATATCACAGTGAAAACACCAGTAAGTGAGAACTACACTCTGACCATCACTCCATGTAAAGAGGACAATGGAAGCCAGTACTGGTGTGAAGCCAAACTAGATCTGGGACCTGAAGGGCCACAACAACCACCTTCAGTAAAGACCTCGCAAAACCTCACAGCTCTGGTCCTCTGTGAGTAAATCTAACATTTATTGTGTTAGGTTTATGCAACACTCGTTTTTTCTCTTCAATAAGCCATTAAAAATGGAATTTCCTTTCCTCTCAGCAACTCCAGACCCCATCAGTCTTACAAAACTGCAAAAGGAAGAGACAGAAGGTTTAAAATGTGAAGTAATAGGAAACCAACAACTAGGAGGAAGTGGTAGGTTTCAAACTAAAACATTCAAATTAAAACTTTAAACTTACATTTTAAACAACTTTTTGATCATTTTTTTGTTCTTTGCCTCAAGGCTGAGAAGTGCTTTAATTTTTTGGATGAAAAAATAAAAAGTTTAAAGTTGTGCTGATGAAATAATGTTCTTTTTCTAGGAACTGCAAACAGCTGTAACAGATGTTTCGTATTGGCCGCTCTTCTGGCTCAGATAATCCAAAGTCTCTGAAACCAAGAAATGAAAGGTCTGACGGCCCTCATCCTACAGTTTGAACAATGTTTTCCCAATGAAGAAAATGCTTCTGGACAATTATCTTTGACTCATCCAAGAATTTAATTTGAAAGCTTTATTTCCTGTATTTTTATCAACAAAAAGGATAAGGCTCAAAGATACTCTCTAAAGAGCCACCTACCAGGTACATGTTCTATCACAAAATAAATAAAATATGCTGTTTATCAATTTTTTTCCGCTGTTCTGGAAAAAAAAATGTTCTGTACATTTAGTTACTCTAATCATCTAATTTAGTGTCTTTCCTGTGTACATAGATCATCAGTTTTTGCTTTGACTAACTTGAATCAACAGTTTGATTTTCTGTGTCAGCTGTTTAAGGCTCTTATTTTTAGGAAATCAAAAAAAATGCGTAATTTGGTGTGTGTGAAGAGTTATGTTGGTTACTTATTTGTTACTTTTTATTAAGTTTCAAATTTAAAATGAATTGTCACATTTTAAAAATCCTACTGTTGTACACACATTTTTATATTATCCTTCTATGGAAAAAAAAAAGTTAAGAGACCACCGCAGTTTCCCTGTATTGGTGGAAAGCATTCCACCAAATACTGATTTCTGAACTCTTCTTGAGTTAAAACACCAAGTATCGTTTCTAGACGAATATGAAATTGTTTTCTGTGCATCATTTGAGGTCTGAAAGCACTGCATCTTTGTCATCATTTTGACCATTTCTCATTTTCTGCAAATTAATACTAAAATGTAAGATAAGCAGCACTTTAATAAACCAAATTATTAAAATAAACAAATATTACATGTAGTCAGAATTGCTTGTAGATTAAAAATTAATGATTACTACAAGGAAAAAGTTAATTTCTCTGCTCATTTTTATTCAGTCTGGAACCAAATTTGATCACTTTCACTTCAAAAACAATAAATATTGCAAAGTGGATCCAATGGCCATACATAATCAACTATTAACAATTTAGAACAAATGTCAGAATACATCAGTATAAATAGAAACATACATGAAGCGCTGTTTATGACCTTTAATAGGTCTACTGTAGAGGGATTTGTACCAAGTTAAACTCTAGCACAACACTGAAGACTTTCAAATCTTCATGTTGAGTATATTTCTTAAATTTTTTAATGCTAAAGTTGACTAAGCTATACAGCTTCCCACTCTAAATACCAGGTGTAGACAATTAGACACCAATTAAACCAGTATTTATTATTGAGACAAACAGTCTCACCCATCAATATATTTATTTAGAAATTAAACAATTGTGACCAAAGAAAATAATACATTTTTTAAATTTCTATTAGATTTCTGAAAATCTCAAATCCTGCCAATTGGCACTTCACTCCCCAGAGTAGAGCCTGAACCAAGCGTCACTGTATCAACTCAGTGAAAAGAGAGTTACTCTTTGCCTGGCCAGCATCCTCGCTTTATTGCTCTGGCTTGCAATAAGTGAGGGAAAACAACGGGACAAAGGCCACTCTCAGGGAAATTGACTGGGCTTGACTGAGGAGGTGGAGGAGGAAGAGGAGGACTTTTGTCCTCACTGAAGTTCCAGTGCTTTCCTACAGCTGCGAACAGTTCTTGGGAAAGTGCGGCAGGGTACTCATGAGCCAGTGCTTGCTCAGCGAGGATATCTAGCAGAGAATGAGCAGCAGGAGTATTCACCGAAAGTTTGGAACCATTTTCAAGAGATGAGGAACACGTATCAGAGTGTTTCACCCCTGACTCCTGATCAACATAACTGGAGACGTTTGAACCTTCAGCAAAGACCTGGTCTGGTCCTATGGAGCATTCTGATGGTGCTGTAGATCCCTGAAGATTGTTGCAAGCATCCGATGATGTGGTAGCATCACCATTTAACTGCCTCTTCAAACCCTTGGCCTTATTCACTCTGAACACATGAAAACATTTAATGTTAGAGATAAAAATGTGCTGCAAACCAAGTGACATTTCAGATGGACTTGAACTCACTGTAATGGAGAAAAGAAGCCCAACAACTTCCTGCTCTCCCTCATCAGCACCCTGTGACAAAATAAACTCTTTTCACAACTGCACATTTAGAAATGTTGAAAATTCAGGTTTTGCATACCTTAGCTGCATCCACCCTTTTGGCCATAGTGGTTTCACCTCATTGTCCAGCAGAGTTTTAACATACTCTTCAAAGTCTTGGTACTTTTTGCCATCAATTTTAACGCTCCCCATTTTCTCCCTCAGCACACGACCCAAGCATTCTCTGCATATGATGAGGGGGAAAGCCAAGGAAGACATTTAAAAATATCTGTTTTAATGGTAGAAAATTTTCCAGTAAACCAGGTTTATTACCTAATCTCCTGATTCCATTTGAACAACTTCTTGGGACCCCCTCGTCTACCAACTTTATCCTCCACATTTTCCTCTTCGGTTGACCTGATGGAGACAAAGATCTAAGCTCAAGGACAGTAAGTAACTATTTGTAAAGCACTTTTCACAGTCAAGTAGCCAACGTGCTTCCCAATAAAACTTCAAAATAAAAAGACAACAGATCATATAAAATATTTATAAATGATAAAAACTGTAATAGGACAACATGAAAACTCAAACATGTTAAAAGCCTCCTTGAAAAGGTAAGTTTTAAGCTGCTTTTGAACAATTTCCACTGAATCCACAGCTCCTGGAGATTGCAGTAACGTGTTCCGAAATTTAGGCACTACAACCTGAAATGCTCTATCACCATGTGTAGTCGGCATCGAGGAACAAGTAGCTGATTGGAATTACTGGATCTAATCTTTTGCACTTCAGCTCACTAAAAGTGTTTTTGTTTCCCTAAAACTTTTTATATTCATATTTATTAAAGAGTAGAACTGTTATATAGTGGGGAAAATAAGTATTTAGTCAGTCACCAATTGTGCAAGTTCTCACACTTAAAAAGATGAGAGAGGCCTGTAATTGACATCATACTATGAGACTATGAGAGACAAAATGTGAAAAAAAAAATTGAGAAAAATCATTTTTTCTGACTTTTAAAGAATTTATTTGCAAATTATGGTGGAAAATAAGTATTTAGTCACCTACAAACAAGCAAGATTTCTGGCTGTCACAGACCTGTAACTTCTTTTTTTTAGCTATGGTCTTAAACTTTTAAACAGCTGAAAAAAAAAAAAAATCATGTTTGAGTATAAATGCAGATTTCAGAAAGTTTCCTGCTCAAAAGTTCTTTTCTCTTGCACCGATTTGTACCTTTAACTTTGTGAAGCTCTACTTAGAACCTTCTTAAGATCCAATAGTGCAAACTGCAAATTCTTGCAATTTTTTGACTGGTCTTAAGATTTTGATCGGGAGTGTATAGTATCTTTAGATATTTTTTAGAGTCCTTTTTCTACAGGTTGAGTTTTCTCTATTTGCAATTGTGTTTTCTGAACTATTAAGTTAAGCTATTTGCAACAGAACTGCCAAGTCTATACTGTAATGAAGGACTTACTTTGAATTTTTAAGTTGTTCATATGCTTGACAGTTTTCATGAAAACACGCGATCTGCTCAGGCATCGCTCTTTCAATGGCTTCCTTCAGTTCCTGCATGGAACCCTCCACACGATGAGGTCCCTTTTTAAGAAATCAAAGAAATGAGTCGAATGTGTGAAGTTTGGACAAATTGTAACATGATTTAAACCTTAAGCCCACTCACCTCATGTGTGACAAACAGCTTCTTCACTCGTTTTAAAAGTGTATCTTTGCTGCAGGGCATGAACGATGACAGATGCCTGTAGACTTTGGAGCGGAGCTGACCACTCTGCTCCTGACACTGCAACTCAATACTGAACCAAAACTTAAAGCATCCAGTGTTTAATACTGACAAAACTATTCAGCTGATTGTTTATGGAGTTCTTTAGGATTATCCATGCTTTAATATTTACTCTTGCCAGTAAAGTTAATTGAGTTTAACTGAACCAGACAATCTAAAACTATTGGGAGAAGAGCACTGAACTAGGAATGCACCGATATGAAAATTTCAGCCGATATCGATATCAGATATAATTATTGCCGTTATGGCCGATAACTGATATTTATCGATTTTACAAAAACACAGAAATTATATTATACATATACACACACAAACCCACTTGGGTCTTTTTTTGATACTGTAAGTAAAGGACCAGACCTCTGACATGGCTCTACTTCAGTTATTCCTGGCTGAGGAGCATCAGTATCACTATCATGATCAAACAGATGCCGCTCAACCAACCATCTCCCTTCCCAAAACAGAAACACAAAAGCTAAAAAGTGGGAAATCAATATCGGATGTTAATATCGGCCAAGTTTTACATATTGGACAGATACTGATATTAATACTGATATATCGTGCATCCCTACTTGAAAATATAAGTTTACATGAGATTAATCAACGCAATGTTGTAAGATAACTCACTCCAGCAGGATTGAGTTGATATCTGGATTGAAAAACTTGAGCTTTGACTCCCCTTCTGATGTTTTGGCAGCCTGAAAAGTTAGATGAAATTGACAAATGCTGGATGGTTAAACTAAATTCATTATCAGCACTCAGATTCTTTATCTTGGGATTCACAAATTAAAACTCTTACCACCATGAGACATCTGATGCTGTCTTCCAGAGCTGGAGGAAGTCCCTCTGGCAGCGGGGCACACTGAGGTGGTACCACCACACTGGGTTCAGTCAGCTGCTGGATGTGTTCTGGTCCTGGCTTTGGCACAAACGTGACTGCCGGGTTTAAAACTTGGGGTTCAGCTTCAGGCAAACAGTTCAGCTGAGACTTATCGGTCTCTGCTTGGATAAGTTGAGTCTCTGTAGCCGGTTGAGGATGTGACTTTGGAGACAAATTCTCCTCGCTGACGTCTAATAAAGAGTCCAAATCGATATCGAAATCCACCGTGTTAGCCGCTTGGATCAGAGCGTGATCATTGGTGGAGCCAATTAAACTGAGAAGAGGGTCGGTCAGACCAGAGCCACCACCCCCAGCGGCGTCCGCAGGAAGCATGGGGGTTGTGGTTGCACTCGTTACGTCTGCTGCCATCCGATTGGCTCGCTCCATCTTTTGACGCTCCTTTTCCTTCTCCTTCTGAAACTTTTTCAGCATGCTGGTGACACTCAGCGTCTTTACAGCCTTTTTCTTCTTTTTGATCGTCATCTCATTGAGCCCAGCTTTATATAGAGGGCTGCAGGATAAACAATCATGTGAGTGAATTAAAAATCACACAGACTCCAGTGGGAGTTTTGTTGTGACTTTTTGGTGGACTCACTTTAACTTTTGATTCATAGTGCTTTTCATGATTCCTTTAGCTTTGCAAGACTGCGTTGGCTTCTGCTTTTCACTGACGAGTTTCAGTTTCTGACAATTTGTTACCACAGTTTAGAACTTTAATCATGGTACAAAAGCTTAAAATATGTTTGGAGAATTAAACTGTGCTTCCAAGATGTTAAAAAAGTATTTGTTTCCAAGATACACATACTTTTGAAGACATGTATGTTCCCTCTTCTGCTGAGAGGTCGTCAGTCTCTGTGTCGGAGGTCTGGCGGAACTGCAGCACACCTGAGTTCACGTAGAATCCACCAAACTTTGTGGTGATTGAAGACGGGACAAACTCATCATACTGGAGAGCGGCAAGAAAGAAGATCAGTTAGATAAAGTGCAAACATTTTTTGCCTTAAAAAAAAAACAACAAAAATATTAAGACAGTTGACTCGATACTTTTGTACTATTAAGGGTGCAACGATACAGAACATTCATGATTTGATTCAATACTTTAGTCTCACAGTTCAATATTTTCTATACAAAAAAATAAATTTGCATGCCCTTAACTTGTAATTTATTTAAATTAATTATGAACATTTGTTTATCCTCAAAAGTACAATTTTTAAATTAAAATGTTGCTGAAACAGCAGGTTTCTCAGTGGATCTGCACTCGAAAATGCAGCCTATAGCTGGAGTAGCCGAACACAGATCCACTGATCTTTTAAACACAGCATCTTTAGAAGACAAGCTGATAAAATAAATTTAAAAAAAATCTGTATTATTCGATACAAGTTTGTATTGAACTGTTCAATAGGAGTTCATGTATTGTTGCACTTTTAACACAAGAAATGTTTCTAAACTTATTGATGTTTTCTGACTTTATGACATTTGAAACTAAGATCAGGCAAAAACAACAAGTAAATAAAATAAAACTTATAATTTCATAGCTTAAACATCATTTATATATTAAACAATAACATTTAAGTTTAAGATTTATCTATACAGCAACTCACAGCTTCTGAGTTGTCAATGAAGGAATCCTCTTCATCATAACCATATCCAATATCAACCAAATCCTGAATACGGTCCTTTTTCTTTTGCTTACCACCCTATGACAAGATCAAAGTTAATAGTTTTTCTTTTAACATTTAAAACAACAAAACAAATAAAAATAATGGTTTAAATTAACCAACTTGAATCATAGCTACTTACATATTTTTCCTCCAACTTTCTTGCCATGGCAGCATCATTTTCTTCCTGTTCAGCTCTGCTCAGTGGCTCATCTGTTCGCCTCATCTGACAATTTTCACATCAAAGTGAACAACTCTTTGTTTGAAGTTACTTTCATGTGCTCATACAATCATTAAACGTTTTCTGAACAAATGGCTGACATTAGGAGAAACAACCCTTTGGTTTAAATCTATTGTATTTTTCAACAGAGTACCTCAAATGTAGAAAATTCAGTTAAAGTTAAGTCTAATAAGCTTTTCAAGAGTTTGCTTAATTTATTGGAGCATCATTGCTATAAATTACAATAAAACAATTTCACAATGTGACATCAGTGCTCAGAAGCAACTGTTTCAGATTAACGGTCAAACATCAGGGGTAAAAGCTGTGACCTCCCACCCCTCCACCCAGTTTCTTCCTCCCCAATTACCTCAGCTCTTAAACAAAGTCAGGATGTGACCCCACCTTGTTGTCAATAAGCTGACAGTAGCTGAACTCTGGAAAGATCCTCATATCCGGTTCAAACAGCGTCAGGACGAGCCGGACCGTCTCATCCGAACGCTTTTCCTCCCCCTGAGGGACACCCCTCGGGGACGGGTCTGTTTGGACCGAGGTCGGTCCGTCAGTGAGGTCAGACGCATCACGGCTCAAAGTGGTCAACTGGATCCTCCTGGACTCCGCCATGACGGTCGGCCGGTTAGAACAGAAGCAGCCCTCGATGGTTCGACAAGAAGGCTTTAATTACTGAGAAGTAGCTGCAGGTGTGCGCGGGTCACGTGCTCAGCCTGCGTCCAATCAGATTCCAACAGGCATCCCCTGTGCTGGGCAGCACTAACCTAAAAAAAACAGTTCCACTAAAACACAAACTCAAATATTTAGGTCCCCCAATTCCAAAACACTAATGCACTGAAAAAATTAGCAAAAGCTAATTCTAAAGCACTAAAATAACCCAGTCAACACATGAACATTCTTCAACAGTCACATGTTGTCATGTTTCTCTCTTAAGACTTATCATGAATATTCCACAGCTGTATTTGAGTTCATAAATCGTCAATATATTGTCAACAAGTGGATAAATGACACACGAACAAAATGTGTGACAGCTTTCACCATCAGCTGTAAACATTAACCTTTATCAATAATATTTATAGACCTCAGTAAGTGCTTCTAAATAAATTTAGCAAGTGCTAATCCACTAATAAATTTTAAAATTAGCAAAAGCCCTAAAGCACTAATCAGGAAATTAGTTCCCACCACTGTGCATCCCGCTTCTTCCCAGGGTCACGAGGGTCACCGGTGCCCACATAGATATAATAAAGCACCCAGCCCATCACAGGGACACACAGAGACAAACGACCACTCTCACTCACACCAAGGGACAATTTTAGAGAACCAATTAAACATTCATGTTTTTGCTCTGTGGGGGTCCTAACCAAACACTTCATTTTATGTTTTGTTTATTCCTTTATCTTTATGACTACAACTCATTGAAAGTTTTAAATTCTAATTGGACAGGCAATAATCAGCAACATCATGGTGTTTCCATGTGGCAGGCAGTCCTGTTTTATTTAGTGGGTTCAAGACTGCAGCACCAAACAGACCAATTAATAATGTTGCTTAAGATTTTGTATTTGTAAAATAACGATAAGATTATAAATAAAAGTCTGTATATTTTGATTTTGCCATGTAGAGATGTATTGGCTGATTTATTCACTTCTTAGAATAAATGTAAGCTATGTGATGGAGTTTTGTCTATATGGGTATGAATAATCCTCCGTATTTCCTGAATATTTCATATAAACAATTTAGTTTAGTTTAGTTTATTCATTTAATTTCATTTAAAACAAACAGAATACATTCAAAAAACATAAAACAAAATGAAAAAAATGATGCAATAAAATAAAAAATAATAAAATTAAATTAAATGAAAGGTAGCAGAAGAAAAAAGAATTTTAACATCTGCCCCCAGTTTCAAAAAATAACATCAAATTCAACAATAATAATCAAATAATGGTTTAAATCAGTATATTGACAATAAATATTCAATTAACAAAATAAGACAAAACAAGCTTACTCCTTTTTGGAGCAACAATTGGTATTAATTTGTTTTGAAGATTAGATTTGTTTCAATATATATTTTTATTTATTTTTTTTAATTTTGGCAAAAAGGGGCAGATGATAATAATATTTTTTTTCTTCTTTCTGCCCCTTTCATTTGATTTGTGATTTGTATTATTTGTTGTATGTATGATATTTGTTTTTAAATGAAATTAATATATTTTTTACTATACATATTTACTAATTAATAATAATAAACCAGAATATAAATACATTTAACTTGAGTGGGAAGAAGACAAACTTATTTACTCCCACTCCCTATTCAAATATGTAAATTATCAGAATCAGAATCAGAATACTTTAATGATCCCTGGGGGGAAATTGCAATTATTACAGCTGCAACCGTTCAAGTAAGCATTAGAGTTGAAACACAAAGGAAGAAATACTCAGCACACAAGTAAGAAACAAGTATAAAAGCACTGGAGAACCAGATGTGGTTGCTACTGTCATTTGAGATGTGATATATGGTGTAAACATTATCCATTTTTTTGTTCTTCTCTCTCTCCTCCCTTCCCCTTCCCTTCCTCTTACCCTTGTTCCTTTCGACTTTTCCTTCTTTTCTGTTTTCATTGTGATGCATTTTCTTGCTAATACCACTGATGTCACCCATAACATTATCACCAAATCAGTCCTGCAATTATTTATTATAGATGATTATTAAATACAGTATGTAATATTTGTTTATGCTTCCATTTACAATAAAAAATGTAATTTAATAATTAGGTGCAAATTGTAATCATGAGTTATTTGAGTAGCTTATATTGTGCATTAAAAGGCAAGGTGTTATGTAATGTGAACCTTTTGTCAGGGAGGAGCAACCCCCTAACAACACATCCACCCCTTGTCGAGTGTCCTAAACTTGCATTAAAAGACAAGATTTTGGCAGAGGTGTCAAAAGTATTCACATTCATTACTTAAGTAGAAGTATAGATACTAGGGTTTAAAAATACTTTTTTGGAAGTAGAAGTATCAACTCAAGCTTTTTACTCAAGTAAAAGTATAAAAGTACTGGTTTTAAAACTACTTAAATTATAAAAGTAAAAGTAATGAACACTTCAAAAACAGCCATTAAGGATAAAAGCACTGTGGACTTGGAGAAGGCTTTCGACCGTGTCCTCAGGGACTCCTGTGGGTGGTACTCTGGGAGTATGGGGTACCAGCCCCTTTGATACGGGCTGATAGGTCCCTGTACGACCGGTGCCAGAGCTTGGTCCACATTGCTGGTAGTAAGTCCCCAAGGTTGCCCTTTGTCACCGATTCTGTTCATAACTTTTATAGACAATATACGATCATCTTCATTCTAGGCTACTTGCATTTGCTACAGTCTGTCCTGCTGGATGTGATGTGATTTGTGTCATACAGGTGTGATGGAGTCAGTTCAATCCAATAGAATGTCAGAATGGTTTATATTTACACTTCTCATCCAACCACAATCACATTCTCTCTATCCCTGGGCTGAATAGATCTCTATTTATTTATTTATTTATTTATTTATTTATTTATTTATTTATTTATTTATTTATTTATTTATTTATTTATTTGTTTATTTTTCCTGAACAATGAAAAGATGGAATAAAAACAAGTCAAAGTTAAATAGAAATGAAATACTTTTTGTTTTTGTTTTTTAAAGTAAGAAGTAGAAAGTATAATTGAATTAAAATGTATGGAGTAGAAGTAAAAAGTAAGCTGAAAAATAATTACTACACTAAAGTATAAATACCCAAAATTTCTACTTAAGTAAAGTAACAAAGTATTTGTACTTAGTTACTTGACACCTCTGGATTTTGGTAATTCCATCACCCAAAGCAGGTAATCTTTGTGGAACAGGTCACCTCTTGCCAGTCCTAATGTTGTATGTGGAGGACATAAATATGTAAATAGTTATGTCCTTGTTTGTGTATCAGTGTCATCATTTTGTTCAATTACCATCACCATAACCTCTAATCTAGCTTACATTAAAACCAATTATATGTTATATTATGTTATATTATACTGATATAATAATGGTAACGACCTCAACAGTGACAGCAGTAATAGCAGCAATTGCCATCAAAGAAGTACACAACACTAACCCTAACCCTAACCCTAACCCTAACCCTAACCTGTACTTCAACGATGCTTCCTGATTGTTTGAGCTGCAGTGCATCCAATTCACCACAAGAGGGCATTGACGATCCATGAAAACAATATACAGCATAAACTAACCATGCATAGTTAATTGATCTAAAGGTCAAATTAAGCTTCAACCAGCAGACAACATACAAAAAGTATTCTCAATATGATGAAATTTAGTCAGATATAAAAAAAACACTGCATGTTGGTGAATCAATTAAAAAAATAATATTTTATTACCTAATGTCCATAGCTTTTAACTTTTAATTCTAGTTAAAAACTGCAGGATCTTAATTATATCTTGCAATAAGTCCTGACCATTCTGTCTTTTGTTAAAGCAAGAGTTTAACAAAAGTAATAATAAAAAAAATGATAAAACATAAATCTGCAAAGACTTTTCCAGAAAGCAGCAAATTGACTTTGACAATTACAATAATAAGATAATTGCAATCTGTCATCCTACATTCAGTGTTAGGCTATCGCAAAATCCAAACCTAATTCCCTTCACACGCACCCCTGATCTGCATAGCACACACACACAGTACCCCCATTTTGTAATTATAAATGAATTTCACGGTGTGAAGCTTTTAATGCAAATAATATGGATTCCTCCCTCCTTCCTCACAGGACCGAGTGTGTTGGTGTGAGCGTGAGTGTGTGTTTGTTAGGGATCAGATTGCAGAGACCAGCTTTGTTTAACTGTCCTTCCCTCTCAAACAAGTTAATGGGATGGAAGTGATTTGCCTCCCAAAACTGAAGCTTTAAGGTTGAACAGAAGTGTTGAATTAAAAGAAAAGGGAAGGGTGACAAAACAAAAAATGGGAAAGAGGAGGGGACGCTGTCAATACATGTGCTGGACACAATGAACTAAACACACCAGAGCAGGACAAAGACAGACAGATGGAGACGGCAGGGGTATCATGTGTGTGTGTGCGTGTGTGTGTGTGAGTGATCTGGTTGGAGACCCCATCAGTGGAGGATCAGAGCTGGGAAATTGGAGGACAATGTTAGAAGAGTGGTGTGGGGGATAATTTAAAGCGATTGGGGAGGCGGTGTCCCAGAGGTGCATAATTTACTCATTCATTAACTCAACCAAACAAGAGCCAATATTAATTAACTCGATCCTTGTGCCTCTTGGCCTGCGAAATGTGTGCTTTGTTGTCAAACGGCCACAACATTGTGGGGAATGAAGGCTTACAAAATTTTTTACAAATCAGTCCTGGCAGGCCAGAGGGTGGTGGAGACTGACAGACGTTATGTACCCAAAGAGAGGTTTTTATGCTTTTAAATTTAAAATTGATAAATGATGTAAGAGTTTGTTTTTTATCTGTTCACTGCAAAATTTTTAATTTGATAGGTTATGTTATAGGACTTTTCTACATGATTTTACTTTAAAAGGTTTGCCTTACATTTCATTATAAACAACTTACAAACCATTTTGAACAATTTAAACAATTATTTTATTTAGTCTGTTAACTGTGTTTATGCTAATAATAATTTATACTTTCATAAAATCTGAAAACTTTAACTTTGACAACTCATTTTATATTTTCTTAAAAATAACAACTTACTTTACTAAATAACTTGTTGCCAGACTCAAATTTATATGTTTTTGTACAGTTTGAGAGAATTAGACTCCAACTAAATTTAAATACCACACGTAGAAAATATTATTCCTCTCATTTCCTTTTATTTTATGTACATTGTGTTTGTATTAAAAAACACAAAATTGCTTTATGAATAATCTTATTCCCCATATTACTTGAGTAGTGTGCCAAATTTCCAGCTTCATGCTAAAAAAAGTATATATAATATATAGATGTGCTGTGCTTATTAAAGTTTTGTGAGACGGCGTTTCAACTGCTTGTGTTTTTAATATTTAGACACATTATCTTCACTTGAAACATATAAACAAATCATTATAAAATAGGCTTCAAATGAGCAAAGTGGAATTTAATTAATTAAACAAAAATAATAAGACGAACAGCAGTGCATACTGAGACCAAATGGCTTTTCCCTCTTTATCACGTTTCCTTCTCCTTTCCTCCACTGGGGGGCGCTGCTTCACCGACCTTCTCCTGTCAGGCTCTGCTAACTTTAATTAAGGTTTAAATTGGCTGAATTTAATGAACGTTGCCTAATTAGGCAGGATAACAGCTTTAATTGATAAGTAATTATTTGCCACAAATTGTTATTAATTCTCCAGCTCTGTCACGTAATATACTAACTCTAACCCCTCCGTTATCACTGCGGGGGGGGGGGGGGGGGGGGGGGGGGGGGGGGGGGGGGGGGGGGGGGGGGGGGGGGGGGGGGGGGGGGGGGGG